>VYZW01032375.1:1651-13761 GCA_013401315.1 Balaeniceps rex | reverse complement strand
GTAAATTAGTTACTATCAAACCCTCTGTTCACATAATAAGCCCCTGATCAAAATTTCTAGTCAAAAGGAGTCAGGAGAGTAAAGTAGCAAATTTCCTTAGCATCTGTTCTGATGGAAATGGAGTAACGGTACACGGCAGGAGCCGGAGTTCTCAATCAGCTTGGTGCAGTTAGGGGAATAATCACTATGGACAGGAGTGTTTCAGGGAAAATAGAGTTCCGGATTAACAAATTGTCTGTGAATCATTAAGGGATAGGGCATGAAATGATATTAAGCCATGGCAACAAAGGGCTTCCAATTATTTATGAAAAAAGTCAACCGAGACAAACTGCTGTAGCATTCATTAAACTAATGAGGGGAAGCACCTTGAATTGCAGTTTGAGATTAATACCTTGAGGTCAGAATGCAATTTGATGCAGCTCTGGTTTGATGTCTCTGCTGAGAACTATGACACTGTTTAAAAATTAAATTTTATAAAAATCTGAAGTAGTAGATGTGACTGACCTTCCTTCAGAGACCAAAATAGAGAAAACACATGTGAAAGGTGCCTCTAGGTGGTAAGACTGTTGTCATCTGAAGGACTGCATTTCTAAAAAATATCAGCATCAAGTGAAATAATTTGCGTTTGATATTAATATACTTGAGGAAGAAAAGATGGAAAAAGGATGAAAAGTGTAAAAAAAAAAAAAAAAAAAAGAAAAATTGAAGGCCCACAACCTCCTGAACAGCAAGAGCAAAAATGGATAACTGCAAATGGCCTACTTCTGGACACTATGGTAACAGCCGCTCCTAGCCAGAAGCTAGAGCAATTCAGCCACATTTGTGTGGCATTGCAGCAGATGAGGTAAACCCTGGCAGATCTGACCTGGGTTTGCATCTGTCCCACAGCACAAGCACAGCAATACCCCCAGCCTCTTCAGCCTGACAATAGCCTGGTGCTCTCAAGGGCCAGCCTGAATTTCCTTGCAGGCTTGATGTTCCCACCTTTGAAGAATTCAAGATGTTCCTGTCTTGTTTTAGATTGCTAGAAAAATACCTCCAAGATCTACCGAGAACATAGGCCATGTCCTTTTCAGTATGCAGTTGTTGCTGTATGTTCAGCATGCTCCAAGCCTGGGGATCTTTCAGATTCCTGTTCCAATTCCTTCTCCTGCAGCCATTCCTCACCATACCCCCACTGAGGAGTGGGGATCTCTCAGACCCACCAGCTGATCTTCCCCATGATACCCTCTCCATCTTGCTGTTGGGGACCAAAATCAAATTAAATTATTTTGGTAATAAGGTCTTTGCTAGCCTGACTAATTAAGAATTGGCTGTTTAATGGTGGTAGCATATCCCAGGAGGCAGTAACTTCTAGAAAGAGGGCAGACATGAGCTGTGAGCCAAGCTGAAGAGGGGTATCTCTCCCCATCTTCTACAGCTGACAGGAGCCTGGAAGAGTTCATCTGCTCAACAGCCTTGTACAATATCCTGGCTAAAATCCAGACATGGGCAGAAGGACTTCCAAAGCCAAAACACTGGTCACATTCTTCACAATTCTTTGTCTTATTGCCAAGTTTAAAGAACAAATTATCAAGTCAGAACCATAAAACATGTATTGGGTTTGTGTAAATTCTGGCATTGAGTATTCAAAAGTTGGGGAGAAGGGTCTTAATACCATACACCCTGTATGAGCAATTACAAGCCTGGAAACCCTGCCTCACACACTGTATTTTGTCCAAGAGATGAGTAAGTAGGAAACTTCCTTACACCCTGCAACTGTTTACTCAGGAAGATGTTTTCTAATACCAGAAACTAGTCATGAGTGACACAAGAAGATTCAATAACAAGGTCAGAGTTTGGTCTAGATTAATTTAGGCAAAGAGTTATGAACAATTTTACCCAACCCCAAGACTATAAGCATTGGAATGAAAATGGCAGGAGGGAAACAGGCTTAGAAAAGAAGAGGTGAATTTTTCATGGATTACTGACTTTCTGAAAAACATACAAAAGTAAAACTGAAGAAAACATGCTCAAGTTCCAACCAAAATTATCTTCTTGCTGTTGAAATCAGCAGCTTCTGTTTTACAGCTTATGCCATCTGGGAGATCAGACCAGGCAATCTTAGTAGAAACCCATTCTGGATTTTAAAATCTTTGCACCCACAGGACAAGCAAATTATCATAACACCTGGGCAACCCTAGAGCAGGAGTTTGCTGAAACATTATGCATGTCAGCTCTGAAATCAACAGGCCTGCTGTCCAACAATCAGCTGTAGCACTGGGATCCCAGACAAGAGGGTTTTTCATTCAGCCCCATGTCGCAATCACTTCTGATTTTCTAAAAGTAACAAAGATGTTATTATTTCAGACAAGAGAGAAGGAGACAAGATAATTAATTTTTACAACTACTGCAAAAGCAAAGCAACCCTCCTGGATTCAGCTGAGTCTCTAAAAAAAAATCTATTCTAGCACCAAGCCATTGCATCTCTCAAACTTCTGTTGAGCCACTAAAGTTGAGCCACTTAAACAGAAGTTTGAAATAGATATGTGCTTTATCTGTTATGTATAATATACATAACTATTTGAAATTTTAATGTTAAACCAGTACACCCACTGTAAATAATATTTATTATACACTCAAGCATTGCATAAGGAATATTTCTGCAAAGAAAATACCATCACAAATGATTAAAGGCTTCTGAAGTTGTAAGCAACTATAAATTGCTGGACATGCAGAATAAAGAAGGAGGGAGGTTTTCCATGATGGGTCACACCATTCATCAGTCAAGTCTGGTGTCCTGTCTCTGTACTATATCATATACTTCACAAGATGAAAGTCCTTCAATACACCTGCTTTGTTGTAGATCTTTTTTCTTTGTAACTTTGGAAAGAAACATTCCCCTCAGATGGTTAAAATAACAAACCAGCCTTGACAAATGAGATTTGATTACTTCTGCTTCAGCCTGAATAACAATAAAATATTATCACAAGATCATCCACGCACACTGTCAATTCAGGGATGATATTTGGACCAATTTCACTACTGATGTATGTTTATTATCTCCACATGTTATGGTAGTTTTAGATGAGAATTGAGTTTGTCCCTTAAACCTTTAATTTTCTCCTTCACGAGCTCACAATAATAATCTGTCCATACTTTAAATTATTCAGTTATAATTTGCAAGTAAGTAGCATTTTCTGTGCATCCACTAGTATCAGTGAAAGATTAAAATAAAGCGTGTTGTGCTGCAGCTGAAATATGCTTCAATGTGCTTAGACAGAGTTGCTTGAAAGAGCACAAAATAGTATTAAAAATGAATATAACTGCTAGCTATTGATTGACAGGATCAGTATTGGAGAAAAAACATACTAAATTGGATTGTGCTCCAAAAAGAAATGAAGGGAAGAAATCAACACTTTCCAAACAAGAGGACAAACCAAGAACAAAAGAAAATATGCTCACGTTTTCCAGAAAACATGATTTTTTACAAACACTGAAAAGTAAACCAAACCAAAACCCACAGCAGAATTATTTGACCATATCCCTTTAAATGCCCAAAGTACTGCTACAACTTGGATTATGATCTCAAATATTCCTGCCGGAGCGGCTGTCCTTCACATTCTGTGTTCGCAGTCCTCAATCATTCATTGGAGGGGAGAGCTGCTACAAATGCAGGGAGAAGATTGAAAGTCTGGGGGTTGGATACATTTTTTATTTCTTTGCATTTTCAGTAGTCAAAAAAGAAAACCCCTCATCCATCACTTTGATAGAAGTCCACAGGGCATCCATTTATTCTATTCAGAACAGGATCCGATGAGTTCAGATCCTTATTTATGTTCTTTCAATGCTCAGACGTTACATTTTCTTGGCTGTTATCTGAGCATTACTATTTATTATTAGTCTGCAATGGAGATCCTGTTGTAATGAACTGTGACACACTGACATATTTCATGTTTGCTAGTCATATTAAATTTATTGCAATTACTCTTGAAAGGGATGGTCTAATTTACTGAAATCTCATTGTGGGAAAGGGAAATCCTGCAGGAGGAGCTCACTGAATTTTCTATGAGGCTGTGCTAAGATCTTCTGTTCCAAGAGCTTGAATGATTGCCAGTCAGCCTGACTCATGCTTTACATAATAGAAAATTTTAATTAAAAAATGAGCAATAAGTTCATGATAGATTTGTTTCATATCAATAGAGAGAGCAGGCAGTTCTAGGTTTTTTTAAGATAAGCCATGTGTTAAAATGAAATTCCAAGAAAGAAAATGAGGAAAAGGCTTTAAAATAAACCTTTCTTATGAAATAAGGCTGTCTATTGAGATACTTTTTTTCTAAAGAGCTGCTTTGCTTTGAGAAGTTCGGCTGGTTATTGGATATCTCAGTGGGAGCTTCTGAGATGAATTTCTGTCCTAGGTCTACATTAGGTCTGCTGAGTGCATCATAAATGGGTGTATTAGGTCTGCTGAGGATAGTAGGGGACCTCAGCCTAAGGTCCAGTTTGAAAGATCAAACAGAGGAAGTGGCAGGAGTGATGCCAGGAGGCAGAAGAGTCCAGTGGTTGCAGTACACTCAAGAACCGTGGGTACATCTACCTGAAGGCCTGGTGTCAGCTTGAGCGCTGCCCTGTGATCACGCACCGTGATAATTGTCAGCATGCTCCCAGCACAGTTCTGGCCTGCACCGGGTACGGCTGTCCCAGGCAGGGCCCAGGAACATTCTGTGGGTGAAGTACAGGCCAGAGGTTGTTCCCAAAAGGCAGTATAAAAGAGGCCAACCTGTTCTAGTGGCCAGAGTTTAGTCCTATGAACACAAGCCAGGGACAGTACTTCCTCCTAGAGACACCGAGGGTCCTTTCCCTTTCAGCTGACTGGTGGAGGCTATAGTCTGCAAGAGCTACTACGGCCCCTTTCCCAGCTCACCCATGTCTCCCAGTTACTCCAGCCTCTCCCAGGGAGCCACATGAAACTCACCCATTGGAGAAGGTTGCATGTGGGAACTGCCCGGACACGTAGAGCGTGGCCATGGCTTGCTCTTCAGCCCTTAACAAATACACTCCTGAACTGGGCCCTGACCTGACCAAGGCAACACCTTACTGAGGTTAGCAAGGTTGTATGTTGTATGAATACGCTGACACATAATCTCCATAGACCAGTCCTTTTCCCAGGCTGAACTTTTGGATAAATATTGCAAGACAATGTCATTAGAAAAGGTGTTTGGTAAATTAAAAAATGCTTTAAATCAGAATGATCATACAGATCATGAAGTGATCTAGGCAGTTTTCTTCAGCAATATTCATTACTGTTATGTTATTGATTTTGTTGATGTTGCACCTGGGATAAATTTGGCTGCTTCTTCCTAAAAATACCATTTGAAGTCTTATTGATAGTAATCAAGTGAGCATCTCATTATATTATCCCCTCGTTTCTTAACAATAGGAGGGAATAACCACCAGGGAAGGAGGAAAAGGCTAATCCATAAATTTCTCATTAGCCGAGAGAGAGAAACATTCGCTTGAATAATTGAATATGTTTAGCATCACAGCCTGCAGTTAATCATGTTTACTTACCCTTACTTTTCCAGTATTCACAGAATGATACTGCATGGGTTTTAGCACAACATTAACAGCTATCAATATGCAAACTGACTGTTCAAAAGTACATCTAAAGATGCACATTTTTATAGCAATGAGAGAATACCTGTATTCAGAGTGATAATAAAAACAATTAACTTTGCATATAGCATCCTTATTCCAATTAAGGATCAATAATAAGCAAAACTTATAAATTAAGCTAAAGTGAATGATTCACAGCAAATAATTTACCCAATTAATTTGCTCTAATTTTCTGCTTGGGAGTTTCATTATTTATTTTTTTAATTCACTCAATGATTTGAAATTTTTTTGTTTACATAGACTATTAGACTTACCAAAACGCAAAATCTGTCCTTCATTTCTACTGTTTTATAAACTGTTCAGAATACAAAAGAAAGCCTTGATAAGACAAATCCAGCACATCATTGCAAATCATTTGTGACATGAGAACAGCTTGGAAACAGAAGAGCCAAGGGTGATTCTAGCATCATAAAATTTTGGAAAACTTTTCTTAATATCTCACCTTAATCTTCCTTGCTGCAAGTTATGACCATCTGCTCTTGTCCTTTTCACCATGCATAGGGAGAACAGGCTGTTCTCTTGCTTTTCATGGAAGAACTTAATTTCAAGACTGAATTTCTCTTTTCAGTCCTGAAGCTGACTCAAGCTTTCTTTGCAGCCATTGTTTTCCAGGTTTTCTGGTTTTGTAAACTTTGTCATTGCTCTTCTATTGACTAATCTACATCTGTTTGGAAATGCATTTCCCACACTAGTTTCCATGTTCTATGCTGGGAGGAGCATACAATGTTCCTGCTTTGTATATCCCATTCTGGCATTTGTTTTCCTTGCCACATTAGTACAGTGCTCATTTGCATTCATTTCATGATATAGCATGGAGAACTGGTACTGAGTCTGTTTCTCAACCTGTATTTGTGCATTAGCACTTGTCCCTAACTGAAACCTACTTAAGTCAAGTCCATATCTCCTATATGTCAGGATCACCTGAAATTCTAATCCCATTTACTCTCTCATCCACCTGATGGCATAAGCAAATTTCAGTAATGAAATTTTCACCTAAAATTAACAAAACATGTTGAATACTCCTAGATCCAAGAGAAACATATATGCAGCTGCATTCAATACATGCTTTTGGTTTCACATGTGCACAAATGAGAAGTCATTCGCACTCTGATTTTTTTTTCCCTCAGTTCCTATGTTATCTCATATGGGACTGCTATCCTGTCATAAAGTATCCTTCACAAGAACTGGAGCTATGTTAACACAATGGAAAGGTTCATGTAAATTCTGTGATTAGATTTGGTTTTCTTGTACTGGTTTTGGCAATTTCCCAGCAGAAAAATAGAAGTGAAACTTAAGTGGTGAACATACAGAAATGTGACTGTTGAAATACCAGTTGCAAACTTAGAATTTCTCAAGCATTTTCGTTTGGCAAACAGCTTCATTTTCTTTCTAAATATTCTGATTTCCATTAGACAAAAGAATGACTTTTCTAGGGCACAACTTGTATTGCAAGTGAGATAACTTGGCAAAAACATCCTCATCAGAGTTTTAAGCGAACAACATATACGGCAGTTAACACCATTTAACCCCTTCACCAAACAGTGCCTCAGATACCAAGGTAATTCAAATTGCTTCACCCTTCCCTGTAAATGTTGTATATGACTTCACTAAAGCACTGTTTTTTATTGCCTTAAAATTCCAACTCCATGCCTAGCAGCAGGAGGATAAATAGCAACTACTACAGATGTACTGATAATGAGTATACTTATAATAGTCTATACCACACAGATGTGAGCATGCTTTGCACAATCTGAGCCAAAACACCAAGTACATGCTCACAGTAGCACAGGGTTAAGACCAAGCCAGTCAGAATAGTGCTGGTGTTACGATGCCTCTTCCCAGAACTGAAACAAGCTAGTTGCTGGCCGAGACCAAGACACAGGATGAAAATACACCCAACAAGCATAAATACACCAAGCAAGATGTGGTCCTCTGGGTCTCTGAAAGCAGGTTTCACACTACATCATTTTTATGTACTAAAAAGGTTATTGTTTAATTTAGATGTAATAAAATGGCAATGTGTTGGCAACTGGTGGCCCTTACAATACGTTAGGTAGTTGGGTTAATGCATTAATTTTTTTTAATAGGTTTGTACCAAAATGCTGTCATTGGCGTGATCTAAGTAGCCACTGATCTTGCATGAAACCTACGGTAACAGTCTTTAATGGAAACGTGACTATACAACATCACAGCTGGTGACATGGTGTTTTACAGAAAAAATAAAACATTCAGGCCCTTTGAACAGTGTCTGTGACACACAGAGAGTATCTGCAGATCTAGAACATAGGTGTTTTCAGTTAATTTGGTGAGTTTCACCCATTATTGAGACTAGTAACTAGCATAGTGGGTAGACTAGAAACTGTGCAATTAGTTTGACCTATTTTTCATACATAATTGGTGAAAACAACATTCATTTTCATTGCCATTCAGACTACAGTTAGTTCTACCTATGCTTTGAATTCTAACCAGAAACCTTCATCACCCATTCTGTGTCTTCAGACCTGCACTTCAAAACAGGAAAAAAATCTGATGGTATAAATTAAAACTATGGAAAGCCAAGATTCTGGCACTGGAAACTAATTGCTGTATGGTCAAGGCTGAATTGAACCATACCTTCTTTAAGATGTTTGTTTTCTTTTTAACTTTCACTCTAGCCTTTGCTCTGGAAGCAGCAAGTATATGCCAAATTTCCACTTCTTTTGATATATGTTATTGAAACAGGCTTTTTGCAAGGCAAGGAAAAAACCCGAAAAACAACTAGAAATGTATTACCTTAAATATGTTTTTAAGTAGTCCTTCAATATTTTTCCTAAAGAGTTGAGTTATTTGCTGAAGACAATCTGTTCACAAGAACAGAGACCTGGCATGTGCCTCCTGCATCAGCAGGCTCCCTGCTCTGCTATTTTAGTGGTTTTACCCTTTTCATATAATCCCACTTATCAAGTTATCAAACACTATTTTAAGAAGTGTCAGCTTCCTTACCTCCTCCAATATCCCAACATCCACCCAGTTCTGTTGGAAAAATGTTGCAAAGATTATCCCTTCGCTCTTGCCAGGGCTGAACAGATCAGGCTTTTTACATCTCTTTGGGTAAGAGAAGCTCACTGCTTCACTGATCAGCCCACTGTCGCTTCCCTGAATGCAGGCCACGTTGAAAGCTGGTCTTGAGCAAAGCTGACCAGAGCTGGACACAATGCTCTACATGACATTTTACCAGTGCCTTGAAGAATGGCAGCAGTTCTTCTAGTTCTAATATATCCAACGTCCCTCCTGATTACATGTGCTGCTTTCCTGGCCTCCTTAGCTATTCTGAAAGAGAAAATGAAGGAAGAGTTTTTTCAGAGGTTGCTTCTGTGTGGTAAGATGGCCTAGAAAATGCTGGTATACCTAAAAATCTGGGTTATCTGGGTTTATCCTGCTGTACGAGGAAGAACTACTATTTTAGTTGGCCACATATGCAGATGAAAACTTTCAGAATAGCTGGGAAATTCATGCACATGTGCTAAATCATTGGCCTAAATTTCTGCTGTGCAGTAGGTCACCAGACATTGATCGCAAGCATAAGTTTTACAAATACATGAAGTGCTTTGCATGAGACAGATTTGTCCATCACACTGAATTGACTTCATTATATCTATGTTCCAGACTGTTTTTCAAAGCTGGTCTAGCAATGCTGGAGACATAAAATGAGGTAGCGAGCACCAACAGAACAGCATTTATCTAGTATTACAAAATAATTGCTTTTAAGACCATCAGTGTTGGTTAGTTTATATTTCAGTGATTTTTAAGAAGATCACTGCTTTGAATCCTAACGTTGGTAAAGCTCCATATTTATTTTCCAGAAATACAGAAACAGGTTGTCCTAGAGACTGTAATTTTCTTACAGTCTGGCTTTCCACTGTAGTCTGAGCTACAGTGTAATATCCCTGAAAAGAAAGCAAGTCTTTAGAGATCACAAACAACCAATTTCACAGTACAAGCAGTCGTAAATAGAGCTAAATTCCCTTTAGTAATAAACTATTCATCTTTGTGCTTCATTGAGTTCAAAGAAAAGCATTTTTCAGAGTTTAAGCAATTAAGTTTACATTTTATTTTCTCCTCTAGAAAGGAAGTTATCACAAAAGCATGGGATTAAGAAGCCACTGTGCTATTGAAGGTATTCTCTGTGTATGAAATTTCAATTTAGCAAAGCACGTAAAACCCTAAAGGCAGTTAAGGCCCAATATGCTAAAAACATTTTGTTTTCACAGTGTATTTATTTTGTATCATCACTGACCCAGTTGATTAGCTGCTGAATTAGGATGGCTGAGCATTAGATTAATCTCGCAAAGTCTACGCATCACCTCCTACCAAACCAAACTGACAATTAACTAGGCAAATTAGCCAAAGTACATTCTGAAACAATATATGTTTATAAGTAGTATCCTGAAAGCTGAAAAGGCTGTGTTCACACCAGAAATGCATTGCTTTTGAAGGAGTGCTGGGGATGGGACCTGGCCGTGCTCAGTGGACCCCAGGGACAGGCGTTCCCACACAGATGCAGCAAGTGCTCCTGGCTGCTCATTGCTGTCTTCCCTCCCTCCCTCCCACCCACTTGACCTGCAGCCCAAGCTGTCTGACATTGTTCCAGCCAGCATGCGCCAGAGTACTTAAACAGCTCAAAAAGTCTGTTTTTGCTAAATGAGGCTCATGTTGACCAAAACCAATTAAGCAGCATTCGCACCAGCAGGTCTGAGAGAATTACAATGTCCTGCAGAGAAAGCAGTAGGTAACCTCTGTACTGGTACACCTCCTTATGTGCTTAATGCAGGCACAGCCCTGCCAGCGAGGCTGAATTCTGCATCGTCGTATGAGCCTCAAGCTCACTCCCTTTTTCAGATGAAAACAAGCGAGAGTGACAGGAGTCCAGTTTCACTGGCAATATTGTCCCTTTACTTTGCTTTTTATCAGCACAGCTATGCGAGTCAAGATTCACGCTCTGCCTGCACAGCCTAATTTCCAGATGGCACAAATACCACTCCTCCTATGTCTTATGATCGTGAGCTAAACACAGGAGACAGATAGGACTCTAGGCAGTGCATGTTCAATTGCTGTTGTGTCAGTGGGGATATAACAATGTCTCCCTCTGAAAGAAACACGAGATGTAAAACCAAGATCCCAGCCACTTACAGTTGTTGTTAAAGATTCCCTGGCTCTCTCTATAAGTGCAAGATTGTTAATCTCATTGTCTTGGCTGGATTCAACCTCAGGTAATTATAGTTTGTCAACCTAAACTTCCCATGCAGATCAGGCTGGGTTGCTGTGCAGCTAAGCAGTCCCTTTGTTTCACAGCTTTTCAGCAGTGCATGAAATGATCCCCGCACATGATTTGAATACCTTTAAAGTTTGCCTTCAGTATAAAAGGAACTGCATGGAGGTAAAACCATCATTACTACCATCACATAGTTTCATGCTAGATTTAGTGACTTTTCTTTTTTCCTGGTTCCAGGGTGTTAGAACTGTATTGACAGTCCATCCCACAGAAGATGTCTTTGCTTGTCTTGAAAAAGAAGTTTTAAATCATGTCTTGCAGAGGCCAGTTAAAATCCCTTCAGAGATCTTTAGTCATTTAATGGTATGTCGTGCCTTTTACACTGTAATAAGATTAAATGCAGCTGAACTAGTTGCTTTGCGTAGACTTATTTGTCTAATTTTGCCCTCTTTTCCAGTACGTGAAACAGCTGTGGCACAACCATGATTGTTTATTTGCTCGTGTTATTTGCACATTGTTCTGGCAATAAATTGAACTAGTAGATTTGGGCAGATTTATCTCTTGCAGTTGGATTTCACCATTCAGGTTGTATAGGTGGTGTCGTGGTTTAACCCCAGTCAGCAACCAAGCACCACACTGGCTAGCATGGGGGAGAGAGACTGTAATTTGGAATACGCATTCTCCAAAAACCCACAACGCCTAAGAAAGCTTGTGTTTCTGTTTTGCTAGTTGGTGGAGACATGGCTGTTATTTTGTGGATCACATACATTGGGATCTGACGATGTCCATCTTGCCATTTTATTCCCAGAAACTGAATCTCCTGTGTCTCCCTTGATTTTACTTTGGTTTATGGCAAAACCAGCCTTCAGAAGGATTTGGACTATTTTCTTCCCCTTCTCAAAAACTTCTTCTGCTGTATCACCCCACACGATGATGTCATCAATGTACTGCAGATGTTCTGGAGCTTCACCCTGTTCCAGTGCAGTCTGGATCAGTCCATGGCAAATGGTAGGGCTGTGTTTCCACCCCTGCGGCAGTCGGTTCCAGGTGTACTGAACACCCCTCCAAGTAAAAGCAAACTGTGGCCTGCACTCTGCCGCCAAAGGAATTGAGAAGAAAGCATTGGCAATATCAATAGTGGCATACCACTTGGCTGCCTTTGACTCCAGTTCGTATTGAAGTTCTAGCATGTCTGGCACGGCAG
>VYZW01032370.1:24852-82394 GCA_013401315.1 Balaeniceps rex | reverse complement strand
GCTCCCTGCGGGGTTTGCGGGGGTCCGGGGGCGCACCGAGGTCGGGGGCGGGCCGGGGCTGGGGGATGCGCTGGTGCGCTGAGATCGAGGGATGCGCCGGAGCTGGGGGATGTGGCAGTGCTGATGGCTGTGTTGGGACCAAAGGATGTTCAGGGATGAGGGATGCTCCGGGGACAAGGGACGTGCTGGGATCGAGGGATGTGCTGGGGTTGAGGGAAGCCCTGGAGGTACTGCCCGTCTGAGTGGGAGGGAGCGGCTGGGAACAGCCAAGCTCCTTCCTCCCTCTGCCTGGCCTGGCGGTGCCTGCCCCGGGGCCGCAGCTCAGGGCCGGCCCGCAGACAGGCTGGGGCACAGACCCCGGGGGGCTCAGCCGTCCTGCTGGGACCCCTGTGCTTGCCTTGCCCAGAGGCTCAGTGGATGGGCAATCCTGTCCCTCGGTAGGGGCAGGTAAGCTCCTTGGAGAAGGCAAGATGGACAGTCATGTCTGCGTGATGCTGGAAGCTGCAGTGGCTGACAGGGAGAGGGAAACCGAGGCAGAGGGAGAGGAGGCTGCTTGTTAACCAGGGCAGCATAGGCAGGGCTGGGACTCTGGCTGCTCGGCTGCCTCTGCCCTGTCTCCTGGGGCCACCCGGCCGAGCCGCAGAGATGCCTCTGGTCCTAGGCAATCTGTGATTAATTTGCGAGGAAGTAATCGTATTAAAAAAAGAGAAAAGCACAGAATAAATGATTCCCAGTGGATATGTCGTTCAGGTTTCCGTTCACCCTACTGTGGCTGGCTCATCTTGTTTATTTGTATTAATTACAGTTCGGTAATAGCTAGGAGCTGCCGTACAAAGCCATTGCTGCAGGGGTCCACAGAGGAGGATCTCAGTGGAGGAGGAGGAGAGCACGGTACCCCCTGCTCCTGCTCTCCCCGGGGCAAGTGAGGAGCTTAGGTCTGCGCCAGCTTCTCCTCAGCAGAAAGCCAGTGCAGGATTTCAAGAGCTCCCCGCTGAGTTTGCTGTGGTGAGGCAGCGTGAGTGAGGGCTGGCTGTGTGAAGCTGAGCCTGGGGCACCTTGTCCAGCACAGGAGAGAGGACAGCGAGCTGTAGGCAGTGGGCACTTAGCTGCGAGTCAGCGTGCAGGAGTCCTCGTCCCCAGTCATTGGCTCTCCCAACACCAGAAGCTGGGAGAAGTCTCCTCTGATTACTGTTGCCATTAGTGTTTACAGGGCCACGGTGCTGGGAGGCGCAAGGCAGGATCTGGAGCCCCGGGGCGCAGAGCAAATGCACACTGTGCGACAGCTCCTCTTCTAGAGACTGTCCGAGCTAAATGGACCTGACACCGTCAGGAGGAGAGTCAGCCGCATCCTCTCTGCCCTCTGAGGAAACTGAGGCACATGCGTGGCATGCCTGCATCCGTACCTCCATCCGCCAAGGGGCTGGGGGATGGTTGGAGTGGCCGTGGAGCCAGTTCTGCAGGTGGCCATGAGCACGGGCTCTCAAGATAGCCAGCTACAAGCCTTGGCCGCATGTGCTGTGATCAGCAGGGCACCAGGGCCGTGCTAACAAGGCCCTTGGCAACACGGCTCCCTG
Source organism: Balaeniceps rex (assembly GCA_013401315.1). Taxonomy (NCBI): domain Eukaryota; kingdom Metazoa; phylum Chordata; class Aves; order Pelecaniformes; family Balaenicipitidae; genus Balaeniceps; species Balaeniceps rex. Next base: position 80,820 of record VYZW01032370.1, on the reverse strand, counting down.
ATGGACAGGGCTGCGTGGGACTGTGCAGCTGTAGCCCTCTTGCCTGCCTTGCAGCTCTGCCCACAGCCAGTGCTGCGAGGAGCAAAGCGGTGCTGAAAATAAGCTCTGAGAAAATGAAGGCAGTGAGCATCCCACCGGAGAGGCAAAGGCAATGATGATTTGTTGCCAACCAGGTTAGGGGGATGGAGCAGGAGCTGCAAAAGCAGAGCCCAGCCGTGCCCGGGGGACCCGAGGCACAGGGCCGCATCCCAGCCAGGGGATTTTTGAGAGTGACAAGAACAGGCTTCTCCCCCATGTTCCTCAAATCAGAGTGTGAGGTAGTTTTTCTGTAAACAGCAAAGATGCCAGCCAGCAGGCAGCTGCCAGCGATGGGCTCCCAGGGACAGACATCCACCGCCAGGCTGCCCTGCGGCCGCTCTCCCCAACGACAGCAAGGCCGGGGGGGCAAGGCCCACACTATGACCTGGGGTGTTGGCAGTGGCTGCTAGCCTGGTGCAGTCCCAAGGGCTGGCATTGGCATGGCCCTCTCTGGGGATCCCCCTGTCCCTGCCCTGAAGCTGTCCCCGTCAAGCTGCCAGGCTCTGCTAATAGCAGAGATGCAGGCAGCAGGCGCTGGGGTTGCTAAGACGGGGAGGAAAGTGTTATACCCTTTTTTTCCTTTCCCTCCGCTATCTCTGAGCCCGCGTCAAGCTGTTCCCTAGGGCTGGACTCTTACCTGCTGCAAATCTGCCTGAATCCAGAGCCTGGAGGAGGGCTGTGCCAATCCACACCACCCGGATCCCGACCCTCTCTACTGCTCAGCCCCTGCATTGCCACATCTATATATTTAATCCCGCCTGATAAACCCTGTAGTGCATTTGCGGACAACACAATTCCGAGTGGCTGAGTGATTCAACCCCTTGAAAACAGGTTTGTTTTTTTCCAGAGAAAAGGTTGAGAGGTGCTTAAGTTTGATTTCGGGATGAACAGTTGCCTGTAAGATCAATTTTGTGCTGTTTGTGTGGGGGGGGAGTGGGAGGGAGGGCAGCGGGCAAAGGAGTGCGCTTTGCTCTTCGTGTAGGGCCACAAAGCGCCCCTGGGCTCCCCCACTGGCAGCCCCACTGGAGGGACCAGGGGCCAGGATGCTGCTGCCCATGCTGCTCCTCAGTCTGTCCTTTGGAGTCAGCTTGGAGTTTCGCTTTTGCCCCGGATCCAGGAGAACCTGCAGCACCAGGAGGGGCAGAAGCTTCAGGTGGGCAAAGTTTTGTGGCGGGCTTTAAGCAACCTGCTGCAGCTCTCCTCCAGCAGGCTTGGAGGGTGGGGGGCTCCAGGGGGTTGATAGCAGCTTAGAGGCAGCTCCTATTTTGGGGGGCGTCATGTGCTCTGCAACTGGCAGCCCCGGCGCCAGTGAGGGCTGGCATGCAGGCCAGCCTCCCGCCAAAGACAGGGTAATGACTCTGCGATTAATCAGGGGCAGAGGCAGATGCTCTAGGAGACTCTGCTTATTTTAATCAGAGAGCACCACACAGCAGGCACCTCCATCCCCTGTCTCCTAATTCCCTCTTGCCTTCCTTCCCCTCTCCCAAGGCTCCCAGCCAACCCAGCCAGCTCTGGACATCCTCCTCTCTCTTTTGCCCTAGGGCTGGGATTTTTTTGCAGAAACCAAGGTGTGAAACAGAGATGCTAAGTGCAGAGGGCTCTGCCAGCCAGCCGGCGTGCAAGCGCTGCTGTGCACTTCTGCTCTGTACCAATTGCTTAAATGCTTAATGAGCACTGGGGAGCAAAGTGCTCCTTGTGAAAGATTCAAGGCCTCTGTGCCTTCAGTTTAGGGCTATGCCATCTCCCCTTTCCCTTTTTTAATCCTCCAACCAATGAAAGCAAGGGAAAGCAGACACAGTCTTATGGCTGTTTCTAAGGAAAGCAGCAAAACAAATAGGAAAATGCCACATGCCTGCATTTAGGGAGAGGACAGTCCCTCTGCCCCGGGGTGGACACGGTGGCAGGCTCCTCCAAAGCAAACATTTTGAGGCATCCAATCAGGTGTGAAATTAATGCTGGGGAAAACACATTCTTGAGGGTGCCTGTGCATTGCTGCCAGCCTGTGGCTCTCCCTGGCTGCCCGGCATGCACCCGGCTTGGGAGCTTCATTCTCATTTAATGGCACATTCGTCTCGTTCCCCAGTGTCATGCTGGTCCCTGTCTTTCCCCGGGGAAGCTGTATAATGGGCTGCGGGTGCTTTCCTTTCCCAGCAGGAGCAAAAATCATCTCAGGGCAATAAATGCATGGCTAAGGGGTGAATAACTGCGGTGGTGCTTTGGTGGTGAGACTGTGGCACCACTGGCACCAGAGCATGGGCAGAGAGCCCAAACCCCGCCATGTCTCAGCAGAGCAAGTGGGCACTGGGTCTGGGTGTACCCACCAGTGGGACAGGGCAGGATGTCACCTCCAGTGGCCCAGGAAGGTCATGGGGTGCCAGGGGGATTTGGGGCTGCTCCTAGGGGAAGGTGGCACTGTGGCGTGGGAGGAGGGAACAGGATGGTGGTGGTGCTGGGGAGCCCAGTGGGTGCTTGGTGCTTGTGTGGCGGTGCCAGTGGGACCCAGTGCCTCGCTGAGCCAGGCAGCATGACCCGGAGGAGATTGCAAAGTGAACCGAGATGTTGGTCCCAACTCCAGCTAATGTTGCTCTGTGATTTTGTGGCGCTTTTCCAGGCTAAAAATACCCCTGCTATTGGTGCGGCATGGAGCGGGCACCGCGTGCAGTGGCTGCGGAGGGATGCTCCGTGCTGCGGGACTGGTCAAGGGCAGCCAAGATGGGTGTGGGCTGGGGTGGCCCCATAGCAGCCATGGGGCTGGCCCTCCCACTCCCCGAGCAGCCAGGCGCAGAGGTCACGTCTTCTCTCCTCCTGCTCTGAGGTGATCTGGCACCTCTCTCCAGGGCTGTGCCAGATGCAACTGCTCAGCTAGCAGTCCCCAAAATACTGTGTAGGGGGAGAGAATCCTCAGTGACCACTCTGAGCTGTGTTTCAGCCCAGCACTGGGTCCTTTGCTGATCCCAGAAGGTCACACCAGCTCATCTGGGTGCTCCTTGGGAGCTGCAGTTAGGACACACCAGCTCCTCTGGATGCTCCTCGGGATGTGTCTGGTCCATTTGGGGACCAGCCTGGGGGTGGGATGCTGCAGCACGGCTCATTTCCCCAGTGAGGGCCAGTGAGGAGCTCAGCCCATCACTGTGGCTGTGGGGCTGCTGCATGTGCTAAGGAATGTGCCCCCAGCCCCTCAGTGCGGCTGGGGGGGTGGCATTGGGCCAAGGGACCTCACCCATCCCTGTGTGTTCAAGCTGCTGGGGAGCTGATTTTGGGACACATGAGTGAGTGGCTGGAGGGGACAGGGTTGGCAAGCCTCTCCCAGGCTTGGAGGCAGTTCCAGCATGGCAGGATCCAGCTGGGCCAGCCCCATCCACCTTCACCACCCTCGTCCTCATGGGGGCAGCTCAGCCCTGTGCCACTCTGATGCTGCAAGCAGACCACTCAGAGCCGGGCAACGAGAAGTGCAGGATCTGGCCCTGGGCCCATGTCTGCATCTGTGACGGGACTTTTCAGGGTGATCCATAGGGATTCGGTCCCCTGTGCCATTGTGCATCCTCGGCGTATATCATGCCATCCTGGGGACTGCTGTGACAGAGGCCATGTGGGCAGAGTGCAGCTGCTGTTGGGGCCGGATGGGAGCCAGATGGGCAGCTGAAGGAGGGCAGGGGCATGTTGCAGCAGCCGTGCTGCTGGTGGCCATGCAGCACAGTGCTGCCTTGGGGAGCTCTTCTGTACTGCGTCGAGTTGGTCATTGCTTGCACAAAGGCTGCCCGAGCCCTGCCCAGCATCCTGGAGCCCTTGGGCATCCTCCATGCAGGTTGGGGGGTGTTTCCGATGTTGCTCTCCTGAAAGCTATCAAAGAAAGGAGTCCAACAGCTGTTCTTCAAAACCAACGCCTCATCTAACAGGCACTTATCCACATGTGTCTAAGATATTTCTGATATTTTATGGCAGGTTCTCAAGGAAATATTTCGTGTATGAGCAGGGCACTCCTACCCTGGCCTGAAGACATGGCCTAGATCGTCCTAACTTGTCTTTTCCCATCTGTGGGCTGCAGACCTTGTGCCTCCTGGCACCAATGGTGCTCTGCTTTGGGTAAACTACGTGGATCGTATTTGCAGACAGAGCAAGTGCAGAGGCAACTGCAGACAGAGGGAAGGCTGGAGCAATGGTACGGGCTGATCGTGTGACCTTGGCAAGCTGGGCACACTGAACAGGGAGATTTAATTTAGATAAGTGTCAAGCAAGACTCTTGGGGCCAGCAGCAAGGTCTGGCACAGATGCCAAAACCCTCAGTGGGTGCCTCACTCCCCTAGGGTGACCTGGCCCTTTCCCATCTTCGTGTCCCTTCTCTTTTCCTGCGGGTCACCCCTTTGCTGCCTGCCTTGTCCCCAGATCACCCCACAATGTGGGCTGGTTCCTTCCTGATGCCGGGGGTGCAGGAGGGGAACTACAGGGAAGAAGCTTGGACTGGAGCAGAGCTCTCCCTTGGCTGAGGATGCTCCCGTCTCTGCTCCTGGAAATGGCCCTGCTTGGCGAGGATGGCAATCAGATGGTGTTGGGATCTGCTGATGGGCTGCAGGGAGTGGTGCTGGGAGCGACAGCACTGGCCTGACCCCTGCTCTGGTTGCCTCCAGCATTTCCAATTCCTCTGGGGAAAATCTACTGGATTTTGACACTGCAAGACCCCCCAGCCCCTAACCTCTGCCTCCCCTAGCCCCACCCCCTGCAGCTCTTCGCCCTGCCTGAGCCTGCTGTGCAAAATCAATGCCTCAACCAGTGCCAGGCTAAGGGGTGTTGTATTGGCAGAGGAAGGTGGGGGGTGCAGGGCAGAGTCAGCGTGGTCCCCCAGTCTCCTCCCTGCTTTGGGGTACCCGGCTCTGTGCATCCTTGGCCACGGTTGCCATGGCGATGCGCATCCCTCGCTGCGGCAGGAGCGCTTGCAGGGTTTGATGAGCTCTGTTTGCTGTTCTTGCCTCTGTGGCTCTCCTGCCCTCAGCCCCCGCGGTCTCCAAGCATGAAAGCAGAAGGAGATCACTGCGAGCAAAATGTGCGGTAGTGTTGTGTGGCGCTAACCGCAGGCTGCCCACCTTGGCCTAATTGGATGGGATTTTTTTTCCCCGGGAGGGACAAGTTTGGAAAACGAAGCATTAGACATCTGCGGCGTCAGGCAGCAAATGGGGGGGGAGAAGGAATAAGAAACCAGCCCCCCAGCCCTGTGCCCCCCCGCCGCCGCTTCCCCCCCGGGCACAGCCGCTGTGGTGCAGATGAAGGATTTGTTTAATTAGACAGCAAATCCTCCCACTGCTGCGCAGATGCAAACAGCAGTGGCTCAGGCAGTGGCTGCTTCCCAGGGGAATCTTGGCTGCAGGAGTTGAGGTGTGGGGCCGCCATGATGGCACCTGAATCCCTCGGAGCTGGTGGGTGTCACGGTACCAACGAAGTCATCGCTGGAGGAGGGACAGCATGCTGGGTCCCACCCCGGTTGGTCATGCGGCTGCAGAGAAGGGTGCTGTGAGGAGCCTAGTGTGACCCCCAGGCTCGCTTCCTCACACCGTCCTCTGCCTTGGGAGGCAGTTATGGGCTCTGGGGTGGCTGTTCTGGGGTCTCTGCTGCAAGTTTCATCCTGGCAAAGGCATCTCATCCATCCCCACATCTCATCACCTTGCCATCCCCAGGGAGTGAGGCTGATTCTCCCTGTGCAGCTGCCGGCACGGAGGCGCTGCACAGCAGCATCACCTAAGTTAATGTAACAACTGGAGCACCAAATGAGTACCCTGTCGCCAGAGCCACCCCGGGAGAGGAGCCTGCATGGCATTTGTGGGTTGTTTCTCCCTGGCTCAGCTGCAGGGGGGGATGCAGGAGTGTTGTGTGGCCGCTGCTCTCCAGCAGACTCTCTGAGAGCTGCCTGCATCTGTGACTCTGGGAAGAGGCAGTGGGTGCTGGCCAGGAAATGTCTGCATCTCTCACACCTACCCCTTGGTCCTGCCATTGGGTTTGCTCTCCCAGAAATGCCACAGTGTGCTCTCTGTGGCTTGGGCACGAGGTGCTGTGACAGTAATGCCACGCCGGGGGCTCTCACTGCTGGCCTTTCACCGCCTGGCCCAGCTGTCACCTCCCCAGCATCCACTTGCTCATCCCTGGCCATCCCTTGTTCCTGCTGGCTGTGGGAAGGGTCCAGCCAGCCTGGGGACAGGGCTTGGAGCAGCCGGATCAGGCCCTGTCCCCTGGTCCCTGGGAGGGGCATCTCCACTGGCACTCGTGGTGAGCTGGGGCTGAGGCTGGCATGGGGGCAGGCAGGAGGAGAAACATATTCCTGGGCTTTAGAGGGAAATACAGGGAAAAGCTCCCTCTCCAGGTAGAAATCCAAGACAAAACACCGCGGGCACAACCTCCGCTGCTCAAGGACTGTTCTGGCTAACCCAGGACCTCCCTCAGCATCACTTCTTCCTCCTCTGGGCTCAGGGAAAGTGTGGGACAAGTTAGCTTGGCTGTTTGGTGGCACACAAATTCACCCAAGCCTTTCAAAATGGGTCCCATGGGCAGCAAGAAATAGATGGGGGTGCCCCAGAGCTGAGCCTGGCCCCAGCACTGCCTGCACCTTCCCTTTATGGAGCCCGCTCCGGCTTGGCAGGGGCAAATAGAAACAGAGACATCCTGGGCTGTATTTGCTCTTCTCAGACACCATCAGCTCCAAGGAGGCAGAACAACATTTGTCTTTCCCTTCCAGGATTTTCTGAAAGGTAAATGAGAACAGTTCAAGAATATGACCCCACGAATGGCAGAGCGAGAGAGTAATGAACAGCCTGGAGAACATCAGCGTGAGGCGTCTGTTTACCCTTCTTTAGGAAGAAAATCAAGGAGAAAGGCAATGGATGTGAAAGGCAAATCTGCTGGAAAGTCAGCCGGGGGAAAAAATCATCTTCTCCCCAAACGTGTAATTAACCCGGGGGACTCGCTGCACTGGGCAAATATCTTGGTGAGAATTTTGGGGGCAAATTAGAAACTAGAATAAGAAAGCTGTTTGGATCAGCACATTATCCCCAATTTCTGCAGTAAATAACAGGGCTATTTGGTGGGTAAACAGAGCAGCAAGCAGCCAGCAAGTCCTCTGGCGCCTGGGCTGCCTCTCATCAGCTGGGCCCTGGGTTGTGCTGCCAGCAGCTGCCTGCGCCCCTGATTCCCCTGGTGCCTGCACACCTGCGCCGTGTGGCCCTGCCACCCTGGGCTTCACAGCCTGCGAAAGATGTGGGGACAGTGGGGCGGCAGCGGGGTTCCTGCATGTATCGCCTCCTGGATGCCAGACACCCTGCCCTGAGCATGGCTGGGGGGGCTGGTGGCCCCCTCTGCCCCCCAGGCTTGTGGCTCCTCTTACACCAGTGAGCCTGGGCACAGCTGGATGAGAAGACCTTCCAAATTTTAAAACTTGGCATTGTAAAAAAATAAGGCTCCTGCAGGGGAAAACATCAGCCAGGCACAACCAAAAAGGAGGTGCAGGCATCTGCTCATCTTCTCCAAAGGGCGACTAGGTGGGGAGGTCAACTCAGCTCGGGTGTAATCTCAGCTGACCTGCACCTCCGTGGCTGCCGCTGTGGTCCCAGATAAAGTCTGGCAGCTGATGCAGGCAGGAGACAGGCACTGGTGCCAGGGAGGAGGGTTCTGCCCCTGGGTTATCTGGCAGGGCTTTGTCAAACTGCCTGCAGCCCTGCTTTCTGGGGGAGTCCTGAGAACCTTGGAGCATCCCCGGGGGGCTCAGGGTGCAGGGTCCCGCTGCTGCTGACCCCCATGCCCACAGCTGGTACCCATTGCCCAGCCCTTGGCTGAGCCCAGTGAGGGTTTTAGCCTGCTCTCCCATAAGTCCTCTGGCCTTCCTCTGTCATCCCACAACACTGGCCTGTCCATCTGTCCTTCAGCGTGCCTCTCCTGTCCTCTGCCAGCCTCTGCCAGCTTCTTTTTTTTTTTTTAAATTTAATTTTTATTAGCACATTTTGCAGCCTTGCAGCAACCCAGGAATACAAATAGGACAGCGAGTGCAGCCAGGCCTGGGCAGCGGTGAGCAGGGCCGGCTCTGGCTGGCGTCCTTGGCACTGCTGGGAGGAGGCAGCTGGACAGATGCTGTTGGTGCCACTGCAACCTTCCCGCGGTCGCCATTTCCTCTCCTCTTAAATTGGCCTGCCTGGAAGAACAGGAGATTTTGCATGGCAGGAAAATCCCTGGGCATCCCCGGTTGCTGCCGGCAGCTGCCTGGCTCGCCCTGGCCGCAGAGCTGCCCTGGGGCACTCAATAGCAGGACATGTCTCAGGCTCCCCGGCTGGGGTATTTTTACCCCGCTGATGGATGAACCAAGGCAGTGAGGCAGGTGAGGAAGGACAGTTAAAATCAGCAGCAGATAACAAGAAATTCAGCCTGGACGGGGAAGCGGCAGCCTAAAAATAGCAGCAAGGTTCTCAGCTGTGACAAGATACACTGGGATTTCTCCCGCTGCCCCATGTATAATGGGTAAGGGTGCTGCACGTGCTGTTGCTGGCTCCTCTTGGGTGTACCGGGGCTGTGCCTGCATTTTGGGGCTGCAGGGTGAAGGGGCTTTCTGTGTTTTGCAGGCTTGGCACCCACTAAAGTGTGTGATTTTGGCCACCGTGTGTCTTTGAAAACCCGGGCCCGTGCCCAGGGCAGTGTAGAAAATGAGCCTGTAGGGACGTAAGCAAAGAAATCAATTAAGGGGGAAAAAAAATCCTCCCTGAAACTGCAGGGCTGCGGCGGCAGGGAGTGAGCAGGAAACCTTCTTCTCCCAGCTGGCCCCCACTGCGACTGGACTCCCTGCTGCCTCCCGGCTCACCCTGGGGAGCGCTGCCCGTGTGCCTGGCGTGTGCCGGGAGGCCAGGGCAAGCAGAAGGCTGTCCCGTGCCATCAGCGTGATGGGAGCGAGTGTGACAGGCTGTCTGTAGTGATTATGGGTGAGGTGGCTGCATATGGGGACAGGGACAGGGAGGATGCTTTGTTTCTCTGCCCCATATGCTCCTGCTTGCTTTCCCATCTCAATTCTTTGCCCTAATGTGGTGGAGCCGTGCAGATTGGCGGTGCTCGTGAGGGTCTCCCTCTGCCATTGCTGTCACCTGCTTGTCAGGGAAAGCCCGAGTCTCAGCCACAACTGTGAAGCACTGAGGATGGAAGAGAAAAACCCACAAACATCCCAGAGAGGCCTTACCGTGCGGGGGATGTATTTAGAGACGTACGTGTGCGTTTTCCTCCAGATACTTCATTTTGGTGCAGCCCATCCCAGTGTCTTAGTGTAGATTGCGGGTGGCTGGGGAAGGAAAGCCTTCTCCATGTCTAGCCCCTGGCACACCTCGCAAGGGGCAGTGTGGCCGTCCCACGCTCTATTAATGAGTGCAGGTAGCTAAGCCCTTAATTGCCCTGGGCGGGGGGGGGTTGAACATAATTTGCCACTGCCCAAGGGTCATAACAAATTGCAAGGTGACCTGGATTGATTTATAAGCATGTTTATTTTTACCAACCCTGGCATGGCCCTCTCCTGGCTGGCAAACAGGGATGCACCTCCCCTTCCCTGCCTGAGAAATAGCAGCATTTTCTCTGGGAGGGACAAGTCAACAAGGAAACTTTTATGCGGGTTGGCAGGCTCCCTGCAGCTGCACGCTGCCCTCGGGCCCTCATCTGGGAAGGGGCTGAGCTGCAGGATTGCTCCAACCGTGTGGAAGCATGTAGTTACGCACTGAGGTTTTGCAGGAGAGGCTCTCACAACATCTCCAACTGAAATGCAAAGGCAGAGGAATGCAAGAAGGCCTTTTCAGCATCCCCGTGGCCACACGTACCCCTGGGGCTCTGCACCGCCCCCCAGTGCGGGCAGATGGTGCAGTGTTTGGGGTGCACTGTTGGCTGCCCACCCAGCTGCTCAGTGCAGGGTACCTGCCACGATGGTGGAGGAAAGGCAACCCCAACCACTTTCCTGAACGCTTTCATCTCCTCAAGCCTTAGAAAACCAGGGAGGGGACTTCCTCCATCTCCCTGTTTTGCAGCTCCACTCTGCAGCACCCATGGGAGCACTGCTGGGAGATGGACTGGTCCCTACTGCCAGTGGGTGATGCTAGTGGTAGCACCGAGGGGTTTCCATCCCAGGAGGGAAACGCTTGCTGACAAACAGTGCCCAATCACCAAGAATTTTCAGCCAGTTTGTGCAGAAATCACAGTCCCTCTGAGTTGCTCACCTTCTCCCTGATGGGGTAAAGCTGCCGCTCCCCCATCAGGGTGTTCGGAAATTGCAGAGTTTGCAAGACTGGAATTTCTATGGAAAGAAAAAGGGTTTATATTTTTTTCCCCAATGTCATATTTTATTTTTTTAATATTATGTTATATTTTATATGTTATATTGGGTGAGGGGTATGTCATATTTTTTCCTCCTGGTGGCCAGGCATCCCCTTGGCGCTGCCCTAGGGTACAGGCTGGGTCCTGCTGGTTTCCAGTGGCTGTAGGAGTCATGGGTTATTTCCAAAGGGATGTTGCAAGGCTGTCACCCTCCCATGGCCATTACGAGGTGACATAGCTGCCAGGCCACCTGGGTGCCACCTGAAGGGCTAAGGGAGGTGCCCAAGGATGCCGCCCACGGCAGTGGCAGAGGCTCTCCCCCAGCTCCATTGTGCCTCCCCAGCCCTTCCCATCCTACAGCTGGCTGGGGACACTGGGCAGCCCTCTGCCACCCTGCCTCGCAGTGGGAAACTGAGGCTGGGAGCAGTGCTGGGGACCAGGAGCTGGGTCCCACTGATGCGGGGTACAGCTGGCCACCATGAAACCCTGGCAGCACTTGCACAGATGCTCAAGTGGTGTTTCTCCCAGCTCATCTGTGGGCAAGCCAAGGGGTGGTTGATGGGTAGGCGAGGAAGGGGCAGGGGTCCCCACAAAGTGGCCCACCCTGCTCCTGGCCTGCCATAGCCCAGGAACCCCCCCAGCCTGCCAGTGTCCCCAGCCCCAGGGACAGCCAGGCCCTGCCACCTCACTGCTTGGCACAAAGCGGGGCATTGAGGGACACAGCGGGGCTTTGTCCACCCTGTGCCCGCTGGGAAGGGACCGGTTGCCCTCTGCAGGCTTCCCTGGCCCTGTGCTGGCTCTGCAGCCACAGCCCCCAGGGGAGCTGGGGGCACCCATGGGAGCTGTGGCACCCATGGGGCATCCAAGGGAGCTGGGGTACCCATGGGAGCGGGAGCACCCAAGGGAGACGGCTCCATCTGCTGCAGCCCTGGGGCCATACTTGGGGACCCCATGGCTGTGCCCACCTCAGTGCCGTTCCCCCATGCGGGCCAAGGGGCCAGGGAAAGCAGCCACAGATTCCCATCAGAAGGGGGAAAGATCCCAGGTTGGAGCCCCCAAGGCTGAAAGCACGTCCCTGGGATGGGGGACCCCTGCTTCCTCCTGGCAGGTGCTGGGGGGTCAGGGAGGTGACAGAGGGGCATCACTGCTGTCCCGTGGGGCCGGTCTCCCACACTGCCACAGCGGGCAGCCCGTGGCAAACACAGCCTGACTGGGCCTGGGGGGGGTCCCCAGAGCCACCAACAAGGGGACACCCCATCAACCCCCACCCCCTAAGCTTCTCTTTTTCTTTTGCAGAAGCCTTTTCACCCAAAAGCCCTGAGTGGGGCCATGGGGCAACTCTACCCACGCAGCCGCTNCCTTTTCTTTGCTGGAGAGCAGGACAGGCACCCAGAAGGGGAAATACAGGGCAAGGGACCGCCACAGACAGCACCAAAGCAGCCGAGCGGGCAGTCGGGGGAGTTGATCAAGTCCAGCGCCATGGGTGAGTATGGGGTGAGGGTGGTGGACACCCGGAGAGCTGTCGCTGGTGGCTCTGGGGACGCTGTCCCAGAGCAGAGCCCCCTGAAACTTTCCTCTGGCACTGGTCAGGTCCCAATGGCCCTGGTGTGGCCATGCCAGACATAGGAGCTGCTGGGGAGGATGCCTTAGCGCGGTGGGGATGGTGTTTTCTTTCCCAAAGTGGTTTTCTGTCCCCATGTGCTCATGCGCTGTCTGTAGGGACAGATGCCACCCCCCCCCCGAGTTGGTCCCACCCGACCCCTTGCCACACAGGCTGGAGAGATGAGAGCTCCTGCCTGGGGCTGGCGGGAGCTGGGAGGTCCAGGCAGGGGCACTGAGACCTGCCACAGCTCGTGCCGCTTGTATGCCAGCAGCCTGGGGAAAATGGAGGCACTCCTTGCGCCTCAGTTTCCCTATCGATACACCAGAGCTAATACTTACCGGCATACCCCCAGGGCATCAGGGGTGCTTTTTTCCCAGGGGTGCCACGGGCTGTCGGCACCCTGCCTCCTCCTCCTCCTCCTGTCTGCAGCGTATTGTTTGGCTCTGGCAGCAGCTGAGCCCGGGTACAAGGCCCGGGATTGTGTGGCACAAGGGCTTTTTCTCTTCTCCCTTCCCCTCCCCAGGCTTTCCCAGCGTGGCTTCCCAAAGCCCGAGGGGCCGGAGCTGTGGCAGGGAGCCTGCCAGGCCCTGCCACATCCCGGGACCCACAGCCCCCTGGGAACGGGGCCGTTCACCATGCCCCAGCCCCGGGTACCTGCCACACTGCTTCCCAGGTGACCAAACCTAAAAATAAAAGGTGTGTTTGGCCCAGCACCCTGCTGGGTGCACAGGACTGTCCCTGTGGGTCCCAGCGAGGTTTGGGGAGCAGTGGGAGGGGGGGAGGAGCGGGACCCACCCTGGACCTGACACGTCCAAGGCAAACAAGCGGGAGGGGTCCCAGTGCTCCCCCATAGCGCTGCCTTTGTTCCCTGTTTGCTCTCGGCACGGGCAGCCGCCGGGGTGGCAGTGCCAGGGACAATCCCTCATTGTCCTTGGTGCCACTGCACGACCTTGCTCCCACTGGTGGCCAGGACCCCATGGCTTTCTTGTCCTTTGAGGGAGGAGATAAGCACTGTGGGATCTGTGGAGGGAGCATGGGTTTGGGAACGCTTCCCACGGGTGCCTTTTTGGTATTCAAGGCACAAATGCTATGCCCAGACGGGATGGGCCCAGGCAGCCGCCGTGCCTGGGACAGTGGGGTGCCGGAGTCCGCATCTTGGGGAAGGGGAGCAGCTTCCCTGTGCAGAGGTGTTGCACAGCCAGGGCAGCAGGTTATCGCAGCTTAGCTGGAGCTAAACTGATGCTCTGGTGCAAACCCACCTGGCTGCCCACCCTCAAACCAGGCAGGAGAGCAGCCAGCTGAGCACCTCCAAACCCAGCCCATCTGAGCTAAAGATCCTGCACATTAGAGCCCTGACATGCAGAAGTAGCAGGTGCCCATGGCCCCACTGCTGAAAAAAATCCAGCATTTAGGCAATCCACGCAGCACACTGGCACATGCCCTCACTTTCCCCACCCACAGGTACACGTGCCCTCTTGCCACATATCTGTCCTGGAGGACTAACTCTATCACAAAAGCGCTGACGTTTGGGGAACTAACACGACTCCTCTCCATACGCACATCTGCCTGCGTAACAGGGCTGCTGCAGCCCATTAGCAGCTTGTTTGCCAGGTCCCGCTGGCATTACGTTACATCGCCTTGTATTTCCATCTTGTTTCGCATGGGTTGGCATGGCTGGCTCACCTCTGCTCCTCATCCACCTCACACCTGGGGGCTACCCTGTGGCCCGGGTGCTCCATGCTGCCATCACCCCCTGTCCCTGGGCACACTCGGGTGCAATCCTGCCCAGCTGCTTAGAGAGCTCTCGGGGAAGCTGCTGGGTTTGGCTCTCCAGCACCGCAACACATAATCTCTGGGTTTTCCTTCAACCTGCTTCCCTCCTCCCGCCAGGCACCTTCCTCCCCCCATGCTTGCCTGCTCCTGAGCTGCTGGCTCCGAGTGCTCCCTATCCCGGTGGTCCCGTCCCACCTCATCTGTCTTCTCCCTAGGTTTGCTCGAGTGCTGTGCCAGATGTCTCATCGGGGCACCCTTTGCTTCACTGGTTGCCACTGGCTTGTGCTTCTTCGGGGTAGCGCTGTTTTGTGGCTGTGGGCACGAAGCCCTCACAGGCACTGAGCAGCTCATTGAGACCTACTTCTCCAAAAACTACCAGGACTATGAGTATCTCATCGACGTGTAAGTACCCTGCTGCAGTGCATTGCACTCACCCTGGGGCTCCTCGCATCTCCGTCTTGCTCTGTGCTGGGAGGAGGTGTCCGGCTGGGCTGGCGGGGTGGTGCTGTCACCCAGGTACCATGGAGACCCCAGGCTGTGTTTGCCGTGTGCCGGTGCCACAGCTGCATGGCAGGGTCCAGTGGCCACTTGTTTCCGTTTCACGACTGTTTTTATCTGACCCTCGCTAGGTTCCCTGGCTAGTGCTGGACCTCTGCATGGGGTAGGTATGGAGGGCATGGGGGAGCCGGCAGCAGCCGACAGCCTTGCTCGCCATGGCTTTGCCCCAGCTCGCTCCTCTCACGGCTTCACCCTCCATTTCGGTCCCCCTGGGGTGGCGTGGGGAGGGTAAGTTGCTGCGGCCAGGCTGCCCCGGCCATGCCGCACGTGGGGCTGAGCTCCCCAGCAGTACCCCAGTGCCTGAGCATCCCTGCCCGCTCCTCTCCCTGGCAGCATCCACGCTTTTCAGTACGTCATCTATGGCACGGCCTCCTTCTTCTTCCTCTACGGAGCCCTGCTGCTGGCCGAAGGCTTCTACACCACTGGTGCCGTCCGGCAAATCTTCGGGGACTACAAGACCACCATCTGCGGCAAGGGCCTCAGCGCAACGGTAACCGGGGGCCCGAAAGGGAGGGGAGCGCGAGGCCCCCAGCGAGCTCACTCATTGCAGCGGGTGTGTCAGTGTTTGGGAAAGTGGCTAGGACATCCTGACAAGGTGATCTTAACCGGGGTTTGGCACCCCTTCGCGCGCCTGCAGCGGGTTCGCCACGCTTGGCGTGGCCAAAGGGCAAGAGACTGCGGCCGTCCGGGTTTCGGGGTATCCCAAAGGGAAGCGCAGCCTGGCCACCCTCCCCCAGGCCTGCTGTGGCCCCTGGGGACCAAAGCAGCCCAAATGGTCACATTTAACAAAACCGCTTCATGTTTAAGCATCGGTGGGGAGAGCCATGAGCATCCCTGTGGTGCCAGCAGCCCGAGGCTCTCCGGCACCCAGTGCCCCCGGGGTTGTCCTCTCTGCTGTGCTTGGGGAGCACGACAAAGTGCTGGCAAGGGGAGCCCATGGCCTGGGGGAGTGGAGGGGGACAGCTGCGGTTCCCTCGGGGCCAGCCGGGGTGGCACCACGGAGGGAGGGCAGGAAAGCTACATTTGCATGCCAAGGCGGGTTTTGCAGCTGCCCTCCTACAGAGGCCAAACCCTGCTTGGCCGAGGCCACGCTTTTTTCCCCCTGCATGGGATGTGGCAGCCATCCTGCTGCTGCTGCTGGTCACCCCCACACATGTGTAGCCAGCCACGAGCCTGGGGCTGATGCTGGCCCCGTGAGCTGCAGGGGTGCCCAGCTTGGGCTGCTGCTCTGTGCTGGCTGCTTGGGGATACGCCGGGTTTGGTGGGCAGTGCGGAGCCAGATGCAGGCAGCATCTCAGTCCCCTGCCTGCCCCGCGCCTTCTCCTGCCTGGGGACCCTCGCGCTCCCCTGTCCGTCTCCCTGGCCGCTCAGTAACCACGGCTCTGCCCTGGCTTGTCCTGCCCCTTGCAGTTTGTGGGCATTACCTATGTCCTGACCATCATCTGGCTCCTGGTCTTCGCCTGCTCCGCGGTGCCCGTCTACATCTACTTTAACACTTGGACCACCTGCCAGTCCATCGCCAACCCCAGCAAGACCTCGGCTAGCATCGGCACCCTGTGTGCGGATGCCAGGATGTACGGTGAGTGCCAGGTTTGCCGCCCAGGAGCCTGGGCTCAGGGTGGAGGAGAGGATCCAGGCAGATGAGGCTGGGATAAAGCAGGGGCAAGCGCTGAAAATCCCCGAAATGCCAGGGTGTGCATGACACACATGGCTGCAGGAGGCTGAGCAAGGCAGCTGGTTGGTGGCCATGCCCAGCTCACCCGGCTCCCCACATCTTATCAGGTGTCCTGCCCTGGAATGCTTTCCCCGGCAAGGTGTGTGGCTCCAACCTGCTCTCCATCTGCAAGACCAGTGAGGTGAGCACCTCCCATCACCCCACATGCACTCCCCTCTGTGGGTGGCCTCAGCACTGGCCCCCCCAAGCCAGCACGTGGGACCCCAGGCGCTCACCCCCCTCTTCCCTTGCAGTTCCAGATGACATTCCACCTCTTCATCGCAGCCTTCGTGGGGGCGGCCGCCACGCTGGTCTCACTGGTGAGTCAGTGCTCCCCCTGCCCAGCCGTTCTCCTCTGCCTGGCGAGGATGTGGGGGCAGAGGACAACAGAGGTGGTAGGCATAGATGTTGACAGAGCCCTGCTCGTGTCATTTTCTGGCACATAAGTGCAGAAGGTGAATTCAGGCCATCAGAAGGTAGAGGTGGCTGCTGGAGGGGATCTGGAGAGGCTTTAGGAGACCACTGGGAAGAGGTCCTGCTGCCCATGCACTAAGTGCCCTGCCTTTCCCCAGATCTCCTCTTGCTTTACACCAGCGGCGAGACACTGCGGTGTCCCACAGGTGCATCGGGGCCACGGGGCTCCGCGGGGCAACTGCCCTGTTGGGGTGCTGGGCTGGGCTATGCTCCACCTTGGGCGTACCCCAGCGAGGAGTCCCATCCCGCCCGAGGGAGCTTCATTCCTCCTCCTCCCGCCTCGCTCACTCTCTTCCCACCCACAGCTCACCTTCATGATCGCCGCCACCTACAACTTTGCTGTCCTCAAGCTGATGGGCCGAGGCACCAAGTTCTAGCCCTCGCGATGGAGCCCAGACAGACCAAACGCCCTTCTTTTCTCTAACCCTGAGGCTTTAACACTGCAGCCACCCAACACCAGGTCTCCTGCGTTAACTCTGCCTTCGCCGCTGACTCCCCTCCTCTTCCTCCCTCACATCCATCGTGCTGAGCATGACCAGGAAGGAGAGCTTCCCACCAATGGACACCTCTTCATGCACTTTTCTCTCTCCGCTCATTCGTAACTGGTTCGCTCTTAGGGCCAAGCCCATCAAAAACAGCCAGAGAAGAGGAGGGACTTACTCCAGTGTCCCGATGTTGCCTAGGGATGAGCAAAGGCCTTCATGCTCCTGGGAGGAGGAAATCTCTGTAGGTTGCTCCATGAGTAGCAAGAGGCTACCTAGAGAGAAAAGGAAGTTGGCCCAATCCTGGTACCATTGCTAGAGACTCTCCTGGAGCTGGCTGCTGTCACCACCCATGGATGGAGAATAAGAGAAGGATTTTTTTTTTTCCTTAGCAAAAAAAGATTAATTTACCCCAAATTGCCTGCTGCAGCCAACGCAAAGGGAGTTCAGGGCAAGGATCTTCCCGTTGCAGAGAAGAGAGTGCTGACCCCAATGCTGATAAAGCCCTAACCCAGCTGCCCCTATTAAAGCCTAAAGGAGTTTGGTGTCTCTGTAGACAAGGAGGGGCTCTTGGCTTTACCCTCCAAGCAGCAGAGAGGCGGCAGATAGGTTTGACCAAGAGGGGACATCTCTGTGCCAAGCCCTGGGAGCGTAAAGCCAGACCATCCCTCCGTAAGCAGGGGATGATCCTCTGGACTGCACACCTTCACCCGCCCTGCAAGCGCCGTGCTCGCTGCACGCTCTCGTCCCTTCACAATGGTGCTCTTCTCTGGGGTGACGTCTGCTTCTCTAACCTCCGCTGCGTCGGAGAGCTTGATTTATTTCTCACCTGTGTCAAACGTAACTTTCCCTCGTTCTGTCCCCCTCTTCCCCTCACCTTTTTCCGTGTTTCCTGCAAGTCAGGACAACTGTCTTGTGTCTGCCAGGGCGGGAGGGACTGGCAGCATTTCACTTCCAGCCAAAATCCATGAAGGAGTTGAGGAGGGAAGGAAACGCGGCAGTTTGGGGGTCACAGGGCGGAAACACGGCCCATCTCTGCAAACCAGATCCTTTCTGGTGCCAGTTCAGTCTTTTCCCATGGAGGGGGCAGCCGGGCAAGGGGTTTGGTGGAGACAACCTCTCCCCCATGATCGCTCTCCACGGCAGCTGAAGGAAAGCCCTCTGGCTGGGTAGCATGGGTCCAGCCAGACCCACCAGTCCTCCCTGCCAACTGGTATTTTGTTTTGCTCTTCCCTGCCTCTCCTTAATGCTAATCTTAGCATTTATTTATTGGAGAAACTACTTTCAGTGGCAGACTGTAGCTCCATCTTGCATGTTTGTTTTTTTTTTTTTTTTGTCTGTATTATTATTATATTTTTTTAAAGTGCCAGTTTCAGCAGGGGCAAGGATAAAGGAGCAGATCTGCTGAGCAGAGCGTTCGAAGGATCCTTGCTGCCGGGAATGCTGAAATACGTTGGCCAGGCTACCAACGCACATGGGCTGGGGAGGGGGGAGATGCCAGGAGGGACGGCAGGGTGGGGAGAAACCAGTCAAGATCTGGAAATTCACATCGACGCTATCTCTCTTGGGGGTTTGCTGGGGTTTTTTTGGTATCCATTTAACAAAAAATAACCAGATCCTCCTTCCCACCCTTGTCCCCAGACCCCAAACACACACACACACGCACACGTGCACACACACACACACGCAAAAAGAGAGTTAATAAACTGAAAGTGTTTCCTTCATTTCTGATCTAGAATTTCAACTTGTTAACAAGCAATAAAAAGGAGCAAGTTTTTAGAGACTTATCTTACAAAATGTATTTTATAAAAATTAAAAGAAAATAAATTAAAATTAAGAACATTCTGAATAAGATATATGTCTAACTGTCCATTTGGTCTGCTGGCTTTCCCACACACGCCCCCCACCCCAGCCAAAAAAAAGCAGGGAAGGGGAGGCTGCAGAGGAGAAGGTCCCAGAGGAGCAGCGCTCGCCAGCCCCACACATGGGCCAGCAGCTCCCGCAGGACTTTGCCCACTCCTCCTTCCCAACCCAGTCATGAAGTTCATAACCCTGACTTCAAAATCTTTGTTCCCAGCTGGGGAGCCCTTAAAACCTCTATTTCTCCTCCAGCCACCCAGAGAAAATCTGGGGTCTTGTAGGAGCTGCTTGCTCATGTTTGGTGATGTGCTGCTGCCCTTTAATACTCAGCCTATGTGGTAACAGCCTCTGCCACGTCTCTAATGTAGCACCTGCAGCACAACCACAGCAAAACTAATGGGCACTGCTCAAGCAAAGCTCACCGGCTCGCACCAGGCAATGCACATGGTACGAGTACATCCAGAGCCACACAGGATGCGCGATTCTCTCACTTGCAGAGCCCTGTATGAAAGAGGACGGTCTTGTTTAGGCATGAGGGTGGACTTGACTATCGCAGGGCCCTACATGTCCTGTCACGTGCTCTGTGGGTGGCTGCGTGACATTTGCCGCAGGGTCATTAACAGTTTCCACAGTGGTGGTGCATGGGGAGGTCATTAGTTGGTGTCTTTCTGCCCCTGATCAGATGAACACTGCCCTTAGATGCACATCTGCACAGAAGCTACTCAAAAATGATCAATTCAAATGTTGCTTCTCTTGGAAATTCCCCCCAGGAGCTGTGCTTAGGAGCATCTGGGGACTGAGGCCACAGAGGGATGCTCCCAGCCCCACACTCAAACCCCAACACCACTCCCATTTGCAGCAGATCTGCCGGAGAGGCAGATTTCAGGCATGGCTAGGTGCCCAGGAGTGGCAGGGTGGGCTGAGAGCCGGCAAGCTGTTACCTACCCACGGCCAGGACCCTCGCTGCTCTTTCTAAACAGGACTCTAGCCCAAATCCCACTCTCCCCTCTCTCCCCCAGCTTCAGCCCCCTCCGGACAGGCAGCAAGGCTTCCCACACAGCCTGGCTGGGAGAGGTTTAGCTCATGCATTGCTGCTGCCCCAGCTCAGTGCACAGCTGTGCCTGCACCCCCAGCCTTGCCCTGGCTCAGAGAAACTCGTGGGGCTGCAGCCAGCGTCAATGGGGCGCTTTGTTCCCTGCGCTCCCAGATGCCATCACCCTCCTCTCTCCATGCTGAAAGGGCCCTGTGTGTGCACAATCAGCCGCTGGGCAGGAGCGAGCTGGGGAACAAAACACCATCTCTTTCCCCTGGCAGAGACTGGTGCCCCCTGGCCAGGGTGAGGGCTGGGGACAACACCGAAGGTAGTGAGTGAAAGCGGCCAGCATGGCCAGGACGCTGGGCAAGTCTGAGGGCCAAAGGACACATGTAGCCTCTTGTCGGGTGTGCCCTTGGCTGTGTCCTGCTGCCACCCCACCTGGGGACATGGGACGTGCCCTCGCAGCTCCTTCCCTGGGCACCCAGTGCCCTCCACAAACTGGCTGAGAAAAGGTGGGGAATAAACCCTGCCTCGTACCAAACCACATCTCTGTAAACTGGCCCATCACGAGAGCTCCAAGGAGGGGAGCCAGTGCAATCAAACACTTTCCCCCTGTCTAGCAGCTGAAATTTGGCTACAGTTTGCTCCCACATAGGCTGGACCAGAGAAAGGGACCCTGGAGCAGGTCCCACGGGCTGCCTTGCTGGCAAGCACGCGCGGTGACTCCCACCCCTTCATCCCATGCCAAGCCACTCCGGGAGACGGCCCTGTGCCGCTGCTAGCAAGGGACAGCGGGCAAGCAAGTCCTCGGGACAGAGAAGACAGAAACCTCCTCCGCGCAGGGAAAGGAGAGGGGAGGGGATGGCGGCACCCAAGGGTGTTCGTGTAGGGGCAGGCACGGGTCCCCAGCCCTCCGCTGAGGCGGCCTCCAAGGCCGAAGCCCCGTCAGGCCGACGCTCCTCCCGGCTGCCTCCCTTGGCCGGGGCCGGACCGGCTCCCGCATCCCCGGTCCTCCGTCTCCTCCCCGCGGCCACCGGCAGCAGCGGCGGCTGCCCGGGCTGGCGCTGCCGGGGCGCAGCGGGGCAAGGCGGGCGCCGTGCCGCGGCTCCCCTCCGCCCCTGCGCTGCCTGCGCCCGCGGTGGCTGCCGCTGCGCTGCCCCTGCTTCCCCGGGGAAGCCCTCGCTGCAAAGGCACGTCTCCTGCTAAGGGTGCCCTGGGAGCCTCCAAAACAAAGCCAGCCCACCGGCCACGCATCAGAATACTGTCTCCCTCTAGTGCCTTCATTTACATTGGGCTCAGTCCTGCACAGTCCAGTCAAGGGAATAGCAAATAAAAGGCACACAAAACGTTCAGATGCTGCCTTTCAAAGCCCATCTGCAAGCCCCTAACTACATAGCAAATTCCTCTGAAGCCACATAGGCAGGCACAGTCCTCTGCCTTGCTCTCTTAGCAAGGGCTCGGGCTCAGCCCTGGGGTAAGGCTGCATGGGATGAGCAGGTAGGCTCAGGGAAAGGACGCAGCGCTAGAGACAAACCCAAGGGCTGCCCGCTGCCTCGGCCCAGCCCTCTATCCCTCTGCCTGCACTAACACTCAGCAGAGCAGACAGCGGGCACACCGGCTGTGGCAGGGCACGTTCACGCTGCTCCCCTCCGGCAGCTCCCCCCAGCCCTGTCCTGGCTTCAGTTAAGGCAGGGAAAGGGCTGCGAGTGGCGAGCGATGACCTGGCAGGGGCGGTAGCTGGCAAGCAGCCCTGCCTGCCAGGGCCATAGCATGGTACTGCCACCCATCTGCCCTAGAGGAAAGTCTCACCTGCCATCTCTCAGGCACCTGGCTGGTTTTTCTCCATTTCTGTGCACAGTTCACCTCTGCTAGGGAGATGCCTGGGGACGAGGAGGGAATAGCAAGTTGAAAGTCCTCACAGAAAGCACTAAGACTGACAATAGCACAGGCAGATGCTGTACTTGGCTGCTTATGAAGACAGAAGTCCTGCGTCTGAATGTGGCCACATGCACCAGCCCCTGAAGGACCCCTTTGAAGCCACCAGGAAAGAGCTGCTCCACCAGCCATGCAAGCACTGGGGTCAAGGGGTATCTCTGTCCATCCCCGATTGCTTTTGCCCAAGCAATCACCTCAGGAGGTAACCCACCATTTCGCTGACTTCACAGATTGTCCCAGGCCCCAGCCTCCCAGTCGAGGGGACTCTAACTCACCTGAGGCCTTCGGGCAACTGCTGTCAGAGCTGCCATTGCCTCACACCGCATCCCTCCTCGGCAGAGCAGGGAGTGCTCCTTCCTTCAGGAGAAGCCCCTGGTGCCAGAGCTGCAGCAAACTCCCTGTTAAGAACTGGGGCCTGGAATGGGGTTCAGAGGTTCCTGAAAGGACATTTTTAGACTCATTATATCTTTTTGCTCCTCCACAGACACATGTAAGAAAATGCAGTCCCCAGAGAGATCATGTTCCCACAAACCTCCTTACAGCTGTACTGCTGCGAGGAGCCAGCCTCTGGAGCTAGGGAGGAGGTGCACTCAGGAAACGCAGTGTGCGAGCTCCCTGGGTGACCCAGAGAGCACAGCAACTCCAGGGCATCTGCAGCCATTTGGGGCTCCTCCACTAGTGGTTCTAGAGATTTCAGTTTCCTCAGCCCACCAAGCAGCTGCACGGCCTTACAGCTGCACTACCTGGCCCGGAGTAGCAAAATCCTCAAGAGGGCTGTGGGAGAGAGGGATGGATGGCACCAGGAGACTCCCCATCACTCCTCTTTTGCAAGCACACAGGGATATGCTACAGCACCTATTCCACACAGAAGCAGCTCACTGCTTTCCTTTGGAGACACTCCTTTGCCCTCCAGGGATCCATCTTCTCCCCAACCTATGACAAAATCCACTGAGCCCTCTGTTATTGCTTGTGGTGGCAAAGTGGGGAATGAGGGAACAGCCTCACTATCGCTCCTGCCTCTGCGCTGCATTTTCTTATAAACATCTCACATCAGGGGAGTCAGTGGTTCTGATGGTTTTAGAAAGACCCTTGCTGATGTGAGACAGCCTCACCCAACCCCCAGCACTGCTCCAAGGCTGGGACCATCTATGACCAGGTCACATTGGCTGTCCGTTTTCAGCTGTGTTTTGCAACAGCTGAAGTCAGATGCTGGAGGCCCCCAGATGCTCCAGCCCACATTTAAAAACTAGGATTATTTCCAAGGACTTGAAACCCTGTGCTGCCTCTGGAAGTGTGGATAGGCAAGCAGACATGGGAGAAAAAAAAAAAAACAAACCCTAAAAAGTTCTGCCAACAGAAACAGCAGGCATGGACTCTGCAAACATAAGAGCGAGCCTCCCAAAATAAGCGACCATCCTGGCAGGACAGCGGAAGAGAACAGTCCCCATATGCCGACTTCTGTCTCAGCATCCTATGGAAATCATGCCTGGTTATAACCCCCTGGAGCCTGAGGGACCAGTTCCAAGATTGCAGGAAGAAATCAAAGGAAAGTACCCAGCTTGCTGCTGAGAGCCCAGGCTGAAAATTAAAATGTAGTGACAGAGGGAAGCAATGCAGAATATTTCTGTTATGAAAGTCTTTTCTGATACACTCTCGAAAAGACAAAACTGGTCACTGGATTCAGCTGGTAAATAAGTTATAGTCCTTCAACTACTGGTCTAGCTAGGTACATTCAGGAATAACCAACCCCTTTGATCCCTTAGTGACTTCTCTCTGCCAGATGCTATAACCAACCACATCCCTCAGGAGAACAGGAGCCAACTTGAACTTTGATAAACCAAGAAGGCAGCCACTTCCTGAATTCACTTGAATACATCCATGTTTTATTTGCTTAAAGGTAGAATCTCGGTTTTACAATTCCAGTTCTGTAGCAATAGCAACAACCACAGCAGCATGAGTGGACACAGGGAGGGGATGGCTGTTGGCACTGAACTTTGCAACAAAGAGTTCAAAATCCTGGCTCCTTTGGAAATGGTGCATGTCATTTAAAATAAATTAAACAATTTAAATATATTATACTATACTTTTTTAATGGATTTTAAAAACACATAAGCCTAATAGAATAGTTCAGTGGTTTTGTTTGGTGTTTTTTTGTTGTTGTTTTTTGGGTTTTTTTGTTTGTTTGTTTGTTTGTTTTTTTAAATTCAGTGATCCAGTGTCTGTTAGGAATAAAAGATGCTGTGTAACACTCTCCGGCAATACATACCATCTGCACAGGCTGTGCACAATGAGGCTCTTGAGCTTAAGCTATCAGCATCAACACGCACCCAGGGTATTGCAAACAGCATGCTGCACCCGTGCCTCCTACACCAAGGCTTGTTCAGTCTCTGCCCTCTCCCACAGGAGGTGCCAGTCCTCACACAGAACCCATGAGATCCACTCCGGGGAAGCGGCGGTTTCACCTGCAGGGAGCTTCCTCAGCAGCCCCTCTGGCAGGGCCACACAGTACACAAGGGCCTGAGCCTGTTCCGACCCCAGGGCCCCTGCGCAAAACAGCTCCAGGGGAACATGTCTGTTCAGAGATGTAAATCAGAACCACAGGTCACAGAGTCTGGGATTGTGAAGGAAATATCAAGCAGTGTTAAACTGAAGAAAAATCTAGAGGCCTGGGGAGGTCAGACATTGGTAAATAAACAGTAACAATAACTTTAATATCCTGTAAAAATCTGTTGCACCTACACAGGCAGAACCTTCTCTAACACCTCGAGGGACCTGGTTTTCCAGGGACTGCAAGTACTCCATATCTATCCCCGCGAATATGAGTGTTCAGCCTTGTTTAGAAACCAGATCCCTCTAAAGCACTTTGCATTAAAGCTTCAGTCCCTTCCACACGTGGCTGCCCTGCAGAGAAGGGCAGGATCACCCTGAGTTCCCCCAGAGGAGACTCCCTGCATGCTCAGAGACTGCTTGGCGATGGGGATTAGCTGCCACCAGCCAGCACGAGGGCAGAGTTTGCCCTGCTCTAAAGCACAGCGTAAGTGAGGCTGCTCAATTTGAGCTACAAAATTTACCATCCAGTAGCTCATCACAGTGGGAATCGCATTCAGCAGCTAGCAGATACGTTCTTGGGGAAGCTCTCCCCGTGGCAGGCTCCTATGTGCTTATGGGCAAAGTCATACTTTTGGACAAACACTTGCACAGGAGGTTGCAGGACATGACGTTATAATGGTAAAGACAGTAGTCAGCAAGCACTCATCTCTGCTACACAGATAGCTTGGGACTAACACCTAGCAGGGGGCAGGAGCCGGGATCAGCAAAGCCTGGCGTCCTTTTCTAGAAGGTTCCCTGCCCCCCGCCCCCCCCCCCATTTTTCAGCCAGCTTAAACAGAGGTGGAACCAGTTGCAGCTCTCTCCCCAATGGACTGAACACAGCAGCCATTAACAAAGGTCAGCTAACTGAGTGGGCATCCTCCACCAGTAAAGTCTGTCAGATGAGTTACAGATAAAATGTACTGGATTTCCTGCTAGGGAGTAAGGGCCAGGACAACTTCATGAGTTAACCGTGCTCAGCAGCACTGCACCTGACACAACAGGTAATAAAGTGAATGGTTCTGTGTTGCAGCATCCAGATGGGAACAGCCATGCTAAAACAACTGAAGATGCTGATCCACCAGGTAGTGAAGCACAGCAGTCACCGGCCCCACACACAGAGTGAGTGGATTTAACAGCTGACCACACACAACTTCCCCAGCCACCTGCATACCTAGGAGACATCCCGCCCACCTACCATCCAGTCTGCTAGAGCATATCATCTGGACACGGCGATTACTTGTGACAGAAACCAGCTGAAGTTTCACGATCCAAATCTCCTGAACTCCTGAGTAACTCTAAACCCTTTGACATGACCCAGTGAGTGTCCACATTGGTATTTTTCATCCAGGTCTTAAAGGTCTGAGAAGAGAGATCTGGTGTTGAGCCTCCAGAAGAGACAAGGAAACATACATTAAACAAGAAGCAGACAGTCTCTCCACAAAATAACACTCACACAAGACAAAGTTAGAGGTGAGGAAAAACAGACCAGAAATAGGCAGCTACGAAGAAGCAATGCTGCCACATTCAAACACAGGTCCATCTCTTCTTCATATGTGCCTTCAGATCAGAGCTCTAACAATTCTTAGCACAATTCAGTCTCAGGACACAATGCACTTATTCCAAACAACAGATACACACATCTCAGCCACTCTAATATTTGGTATTCTCACAGTCACATGGGCTAGAGTCTCTACAACAGGTTTCGTTCAGTATGCTGAGCAGACTTTCCTTTGGCAGTAAGGTCATGAGTTGAGTGGGTCTAGTGGTTTGGGGGTTTTTTTGAGTTCAGGACTAAAATACTTCAAAGAGTGTCTAGAGTGCGCTCAGCTTTGTTCTGCAGGTAGCTCTTGGTACAGATCAGAATTTGCTGTCTTTAGTGAATTTAAAGGACTTTAACGCAGTCCTTTAAACCTGCTAAAACAGGCAGAGATGGAAGCAGGACTACGTCCACGTGCTCTTTTGACAGCTCCCTCCTGCAGATACTTCCTCTGTGCCTGAAAACTCCAGCCAGAATTCAGATGGTGAGGCTGCAACTCCCCAGCGAGCAAACCACCTATTGTCCTTGTGGCCACTCTCCTCAGAGTGCCCCAGAGCTGCCTGCACTTATTCTGATCCAGCCGCCGACTTGAGCGACATTCCCGAAGCAACAGCCACTCTTAACAACAGGAAGACCCTGATTTGGAGCTGGAGTGCAGGTCAATGGTGTGGCCCAGCATGCAGTGCTCTAGCTGCTCCTCCACTGCCAGCACCTGTCGCACAGCCTCCTCAAAGGCCACTGCCACATTGGTGTCATCCTTGGCACTAGTCTCCAGGTATGGATAGTTACCATTTTCCATGCACCAGGCCTGGGCCTCCTCTGTGCTCACTTGTCTCTCAAGTTTGTCTATCTTGTTGCCCAGGACTACAAATGGGAAGTGTTCAGGGTCCTTCACGTCAGCATAATAGACAAACTCCTTCTGCCAGTTACTGAGGTTCTCAAAGCTCTGTCGGTCGTCCACACTGAAGGTCAGCAGGCAGCAGTCTGCTCCCCTGTAAAAGGGGGTTCGCAGGCTCTTGAATCTCTCCTGTCCTGCAGTGTCCCAAATCTGGAGGGTCACAAAACGTCCATCCACCTCCAGGTCCCGGTTTAAGAACTCCACACCAATCGTGTGGAAAGCCTGTGAGTCAAACTTGTTGGTGACATACCGGTTCATGAGGGAACTTTTCCCAACTCCACCATCCCCAAGGAGAATGACCTTTAAGAGCAAGGACTTGCCACTCATTGCAGCAGGACGGAGGGGTGCAGCACCAAGGCAATCTGCAGGGTTCAGAAATAGTACAAAACAGCTATTTGACTCATGGATTCTGCAGAAAGTCGCACACAGAAGAACAGAATATGGTATTTCCATCCCCATTTCTGAACAAGTTTTGTATATAGGAGGCAATCTCTCTTATTAGAGAGATTATTGCTGGGAATTGGACAAGCTTTCAGGCACACAAGTCCTCCATCAGGTCCAAAATGGAAGCAGCAGGTCACCACTGTAAGTGCAAGGTGAGAACAGCTGTTGAGAGTTTAGTATCAATCATACCACTTTTGGTGAAAACTCTGTATCTGAAAGCTTGTCTAGTTTTTCCAAACATACCATTGCTAGTATGGTATTTGGCCTGTGTCCTCAGGCTATCACAGAAACAGCAAAATCACCAGGGATCACCGTCACCAGGCCTTCCTTTCCACTGTACAATCACTAGCTAAACAATTTCTCCTATCTGACTTGCTCTACTGAAAGGATGTAAAAGATGTACAGGCCTAATACCAATACAAGTCATCTGGCAAACCAGTTCTTAATCACCCCAGGAACGCTGACTCACCTTACAAGTGGAGCTGTGCTTGTTTTCTGTGTGTGATCTCTACAGTTCAGAAGGGGTTTCCCAGGCAAAGAGATCAAGCTTCTCTGCTGCTCTCTTTTGGCAATGCTTTTCACAGGCCAGTTTGCTAGGGCACAGGTGCAAGTTCACATTGCAACAACCCTGACACCACAGGTTCCTTAGTCAGCAGTTGCAAGAGAAAGGCCAAGTGCCAACCAGTCCTCCGCCTCCTAGGGACATTCTGCAAGCGAAGGTAAAGGCCTGACACGGAATAAGAGGTTTGTTTGGCTGCTGTCTGTACTGTACCTGCTCTAGAAATACAGCGTGTCTGTCTCCAGGACTGTCCAGGGAACACCTTCCTCCGGCACAACAGTCACTAAAAAACAAACATCAGTCAGTGAGGTTGCCAGACCTGTGCTCGGTGCACTGCCTTTCCATTTGTAACGTTGACCCAGGCTGTAAGAACAACAGCAGAGCTCTAGGAAGCTGAAAATGCAGTTGATGGCTGGAGTAAACCAGGCAAGACCAAGGTGCTGAGGACAGAGTTTCCCTTGCCCTAAGTAAAATGGAACAGAGACCATTTCTGACCAGGGCAGAGCCAGTACATTATGGATGCTAAACCCAAAATAAGAAAAGAATAAATTGAAGGAGCTCTGGCATGAGTGCACAGCCTGCGTAACCTGTGTCTCCCCTCAATCCAGGGGACGTCGATAGCTTTGATCTGCTTGGCCTGCCTCCCCACACACTCTGGAATCTGATCTGAGGATTGAACATGTATCTGAATCTGCTAACCAGAAGAGTGAGCCAGCTGGCAAGAACCTGGCATGAAAAGAGATGGGATCTGGCTTGCTTACACCTGCTACCAGCATTGCTGAGAAGGGTATGGACAGGTAGTGCTGCTTAGTGATGACACCACCAGACCAACCTCCAACCAACTGAAACAGGAGCATTCCAAACTGCTCAGATCAGCACTCCTATTACTTTCAGGCCAAAATCCACTTTCTGCATTAATCGCAGGGGGCCCTGTTCAACTTTGTTTCTGCTCTTTTTGCAGCTCTTTCAATCAGTGGTTACCACAAAGCCAAAATCAGAAACTTCCGCTTCAAGTTTGTTTCTGCAGAAAGTGCAGAAACTAACTAAAGGCTCACCAATTTCACTTCCCCTGCACAGAAACACCCCAAATCAAGCATGGCTGAACTAACTTGATGGCCCATGAGACACTTGAGAAGCATTTGTGCAACCCAGTGCTTCTAAAGCAAAGAACAAAATGCAAATGTCACAAGAGACAAACAGGAATTGCTGCATAGCTCCCTGGGGTTGCTGGCTTTGGGAAAATCTCCCCTGAACAGGTGAGCTGTTCAAAAGCGTTGCTCTTCCATTTCCAAACCCCCACTGAGAGGAGTTTAAGGTGGTCCCTTCCCCCTGTCACCAAAGCCCTTCCTGACACATGCCATCAGCCCTGACAGGAGCTTCCGTTTAGAAATGGTTTGCTAGCAAGTGACCAGCAGTCGTTTTAAAAATGACTAATGGGTTACGCTAGGCTACTCCAGAGCCCAGCAGGTCAGCAGACTACTGACAGACATGACACAGCCATGACATTGATGGGCATGCTGCCACCCATGACACCGATGTTAGCAACGCTGTTTGCAGCCTGCGTTCACTCATTAGCCCTTTGCAAGCTGTTTCGGAGGCTAACCTCGACTTGCAGCAGGACGGAAACCCCTCACGCAGGACGCCAGCACCTGTTTGCAGATAAAAACGGCGCGGTGCGTGCGTGGGAGCTGCACGCTGGGCCCCGCCCCGCCCTGCTCCCCAGGCCCTGGCTCCCAGCTCGGCAGGAGGCGAGACCTTCCGGCGGACCCTTGCCTGGCTGACCGGCCCTCGCCCGACCCACAGCCGGACCCCTAGGCCGGAGCGGCCGAGGAGAGGCGCAGGGAGGGGGGACGCGGCCGAAGAGCTGCACCCCGCGAGGGGGGCGCGGGGCCCCCACAGCCCCGGAGCGGGTGCCGGAGCCCCTCAGAAGGGGCCGGGGGAAAGGCGCAGCCCGCCAGCCCCAAGGGGCGTCTGGCCGGCCCGCCCGCCCTTACCTCCCTCCNCCCCGCCCCGCGCCCGCCTTGGGGGCGGCCAGGCCTCGCCAGTGCCGTCAGTCGTGTTGCCGCGCGGCTGCCTCCTGCTACCCGCCCGTCACCCCGCCGGGCCCCTCGGCGCCCTCTCCCGTCACTTCCGTCCCCTCCAGTCCCGTCACTGTCCCCTCCTGCCACCTCGCTGCCCTCCTCACGGTCCCCACCTATCCCCCTTTCGTCACTTCATTCCCCGCTCCTGCCACCCTGCCCTCCCCACGCCAGCTCCCTGCTGCTGCCCCGCTGGCGGGAGGGCAGGCGCAGTGGGACCCCTGCCCCGGGCAGGCGAGCAGTACCGGGGGGTGCCCCGACGCAGTGGTGGAGCCTCCACAGAGCCTGTGTGAGGCCACGGCACCCTCGCCGCAAAAAGCCACTTACGTGCTTGCAGAACACAGTCCCCTACGCAATGTCACTGCAGGCCGGCGGCAGTGGTCATCCCCAGCCTGGCGCATCCGCCCG
This sequence comes from Balaeniceps rex, assembly GCA_013401315.1. Classification (NCBI taxonomy): domain Eukaryota; kingdom Metazoa; phylum Chordata; class Aves; order Pelecaniformes; family Balaenicipitidae; genus Balaeniceps; species Balaeniceps rex. The sequence goes on along the minus strand of VYZW01032370.1, from coordinate 50,483 downwards.
TGCCTATTCCGGCGTGCTCGGAGACCTGTCCCTCACCCTGCCAGTGGGAGCCCAGCTGCTGCATGAAGGGGGATGTACAGAAATACATCAACAAATACCCCAAATGGCTTCTCACTGATTCCCCATTTAGCCCTGAGGGAGGCAAATGACTAGCAGCTGCCCAAAGGAGCGCGACTCCCCCCACCCTCACCATCACCCGCGGGACCAGGGGGGAGAAGGTCTTAAGGAGGTTTCTGGGAAAGAGCAGCAAATACAAACATTTCAGATGGTTGAAAGGAAAAATAGTGTCAAGGTCACCCCAGCCTGGGGCAGATGGAGAGGGAGGGGGAGACCAGACCCCCGGGTGGCTGCAGGGGGGTTTTGGGGAGCACCTGCCCCCCCGGGCATTGTCAGCTCTTCTTACCACCAGTGCCTGGTGCTCACCCAAAGACAGCTCCAAAACTTGGAGACACCTCTCACTGGGGGCTGCAAGACACCGCGGGCACCTTTCCCAGGCGGGCAAGAGCAGGGCCCCCTCGCATGGACGCCCAGGGCTTTTTAACTATCTGAACCCAGCACCAGCCTCAGGACTGAGCGCGTGCCATGGAAGTGCATTGATTCCCTCCTCCTGCCCGGAAAAACATGAGATGGGAGGAGGATTTAAATTAAGCCAGGGATTATAGTAATACCAGCCTTGGTGATCGGTTGGAGGAGATGAGGAACAAGAGAAGCACAGGGGGTTGAGGAGGGGGTGGCAGGGCAAGGGCCTGAGGGTGCAGCGTGTTGGCAGTCTGGGACGAGGGGAGCCTGGGGAATACGGGGGCGCTCCTTGGGTGTGTATTTGGGGCACCAACATATGTGCCAGCACCAGGGCCAGAAGTGCAGGGTGCTGCTGGTACAGGTGGCAGACCCAGCCCACACCACTGGCTGGGACTTGCTCCAAACCAGTCTGGGTCACTGCACCAGCCCTGCCAGGGCCACGTGCTACTGGGGTGAGCCTCCGAGCACAGCACACCTTCCCCTGCCAGCTCCCTTTGCCTGGCAGCCGTTTAATGCCATTATTCATCATTACTCATTTATTAAAGATCTAACAGATCTAACTTAGCGTGTAAGAATACTGAGGCCACGAGGGGTGACACCCCTCCTGAGCAAGACAGATCCTGCTAAGGCAAGAGGGGCACAGTGCTGTGCAGCAGCACCATGCCATGCCCTGGACCACCCTGGGCAGGGCTGGCAAACACCAAAGCCCCAGGGGATGCTGCTTGAAGAGCTTAGGGAGGGCAGCACGTCCCTGCAGTGCGGCCAAGGGCACCACAGAGCCAGTGGCCCTGGCTGACTGTGCCGGTGCTCAAGGGGCCCCCATGTTCCTCCAGGCTGAGCCACAGGTGCTGGGAGCCATTGGAGAGTCACCTGCCCATCTGAGCAGGGATGTGCCTGGGCAGGTTTGGCTCCCAGTGGCTGTGCAGCTTGGCTGCCTCGCTGAGCTGGGCGACAACCTGTTTGGCATCTGTAGTGGGTTGACCTTGGCTGGATGCCAGGTGCCCACCAAGCCGCTCTATCATTCCCCTTCCTCAGCAGGATGGGGGGGAGAAAATAAGATGGAAAATAACTTGTGGGCCAAGATAAAGGTACTTTAATAAAGCAAAAGCAAAGGCCGCACATGGAAGCAAAGGAAAACAAAAGATTTATTCTGTACTTCCCATGAGCAGGCGATGTCCAGCCACTTCCCGGGAAGTAGGGCTTCAGTAGGTGTAGCGGTTGCTCCGGAAGATGTTTCCTTCTTGTTAGCTGGTGGAGACATTGTTGATCTTTGGATCAATGTTGGAGACATTGGAGATCTTGTTGATCACATCCATAGGGACATGATGGCATCCATCCCGCCATTTTATTCCCGAGAACTGAATCTCCTGTGGAGGTCCCTTGGCCTTGCTTCTTTTTATGGTGAAACCAGCTTTCAGAAGAATCTGTATTACTCTTTTTCCCTTCTCAAACACTTCTTCTGCCTTGTTGCCCCACACGATGATGTCATTGATGTATTGTAGATGTTCGGGGACATCACCCTTTTCCAGTGCAGTTTGGATTAGTCCATGACAAGTGGTAGGGTTGTGCTTCCACCCCTGGGCAGACTGTTCCAGGTGTATTGGACACCTCTCCACGTGAAAGCAAACTGTGGCCTGCATTCTGCTGCCAAAGGAATTGAAAAAAACCACATTGGCAATGCCAGTTGTAGCATACCACTTGGCTGCCTTTGACTCCAGTTCATATTGGAGCTCTAACATGTCCAGTACAGCAGCACTCAGTGGTGGCGTGACTTCGTTCAGGCCACAGTAGTCTACTGTTAACCTCTACCCTCCGTCAGACTTTTGCACTGGCCATATGGGACTATTAAAAGGTGAGTGAGTCTTGCTGATCACTCTTTGGCTCTCCAATTGATGAATCAGCTCATGGGTGGGAGCCAGGGAGTCTTGGTTCGTGCAATGTTGCTGCTGGTGCACTATTCTGGTAGCAACTGGCACCTGCTGTTCTTCAACTTGCAGCAATCCCACAACAAAGGGATCTTCTGAGAGGTCAGGCAGGGTAGATAGCTGTTTGATCTTCTCTGTGTTCACAGTGGCTACACCAAAAGCCCATCGGTACCCTTTTGGGTCCTTGAAGTACCCTCTCCTGAGGTAGTCTATGCCAAGGATACAAGGGGCCTCTGGGCTGGTCACAGTGGGGTGCTTTTGCCACTTGTCCCCTGTTAAGCTCACCTCAGCCTCCAGTACAGAAAATTCGTGGCATCCCCCTGTCACTCCAGAGATCCAGATAGGTTCAATGCTCCTATACCCTGATGGCACCAGTGTACACTGTGCACCAGTGTCTACCAAAGCCTCATACTTCTGTGGATCTGATGTGCCAGGCCATTGAATCCACACAGTCCAGTATATGCGGTCATCCCTTTCCTCCTCCTGGCCAAAGGCAGGGACCCTCTATTCCTGTTCCTGATAAGAGTATTCACTGTCTGACCCTTGCAGTGGCAGACCAGAAGTCCCCTCACCAGGATCAAGGGAGCTGATCTCAGTCATTCTATGTCTGGGAGATGGCTGATTGCCTTCTTGTGTCTCTACAGCAACTCAGCTGCCAGCCTTCTTAGGTGGCCCCTTCTTAACAGCTGTCTTCCTTCTCAGTTTGCATACACAGGCTTCCAGCTTAAAGGTGGGTTCACCATCCCACTTCCTCATGTCCTCCCTATGGTCAGACAGGAAGAACCAGAGTGTGCCATGCGGCATGTGCCTGGGTCTCCCCTTCCCTCTGACTGGGGCAGGAGGGGACTGACTTCTTGGGGCACCCCTGACAGCCAAGGCACTGGCCCATAGCGATGAGGAGGGACAGAGATCTTCTTCAAAGTTTTGGAGCCAAAAAGATGCTCTATCCACAGTTGGTCTATCCATATCCAGGCAATACCTTGCTGCCAAGCTGTTAGAATACAACGCTGGGGTACTTTGAATCATCTTCCTCCACATGGCTCGTGTGCACAGGACATCCTCTGGATCTCTGGAGACCTCATCATTGTCTAGATCACTGTAGATGACTTCCAGCACCCCTAATTCTCTCAGGTACTGGATGCCTTTGTCTGCAGTAGTCCACTTTCCTGGGGAGTTCACAAGATCCTTCCTTGAATGGATATCTTACCCTCACACTTGAGAGGAGCCATCTCCAGAGACTGAAAATTGCTGCCTCTTTTTGAATTCCTCTCTCAATTCCCGGGTTCCTAGCAAGGGATCCCAGCTGTTGGACTTCCCCTACCTTCCAATTGCTGACTGTTGGCCCCATTATCCCAGCATCAGAGCAGCCAGGCAGCAATCCACTCACCTAGGTGGCAGCTGTAATCTTTCTGCATGTCTCGAAGTTCTGATGAGGTCAGAGATGGTGTAATTTCCACTTCTTGTCTAAATTCCCTCACTCCTTCCTCCAATTTCTTTGCTGAAGGACCAGCTTCTTGATCAAACCCTTTCTCTTCTTCTTTCTCCCTTACTAATTGATGATATGGACCTGTTGACCCCCTGTTTCTTTCTCGCTACTGAGGCAGTTACTGTAGTTGTTGTTTGGATCCTTATCTTAACCATGGTGTCCTCAGATGCAGTTTGGGTCTCTATCTCTACTGTCATGGCCTCAGATGTAGTCTGCACCCTGGTCTCAGTCAAGGTATTCTCAGAGGTGGTTTGGGTCCCTGCCTTAACCACAGTCCTCTGATAGTACTGAACTGTGGCTCGGTAGGCACAGGCCCCAGTACAGTGCTAGAAGCTGTTGGTTTGCACTGGGGTAGGCAAGGCACCCTTCTATCAGGTGGCGCGTCAGTTTGCCAGCGTTACTTGCCTGTTCAGGTGTAAAATCCCAGGCTATGGGCGGTGATAACCACCCTAGGCACCTGCCCAAATCCTTCCACACACCCTGCCAACCAGGGACTGGCCGCCTCAGGGCCTCAGGGCACATTTCAGTATCGCCTCACCCAAAAGTTGTCTTCTCTTACACCAGGACGAGACCAGATTCCACAAACCCCATAGTATGCCAACAGTGTTAATTAGTAGTATTAAACAGCTCGCGTAAGGGTGAGCAAGGACTTCGGGAGCCTGCGTAATAAAACCACCCACATCAGTCCTGGGTAGGAAGAGGGAGATGTATTCCCTCATCCTCTCCACAAGATAGCTCCCCCAGCACAGTAAGGCCATCAATGCCAGGGCAAAGCACATAGCCACTGTTTGCACTAACATGTTCCCAAGCTCAGCAAAATAAAGAGATAAGCAGTGCAGCCCACAAACTCCGTGACCCGCACAGAAGCTTGCTACTTAATAACTGCTATAGTATAGCACGCTTAATACAAAACTGCTGTTGTCTCGTGCCCCGCACTGGGTGCCAAAAAGGAGTGTGGTGGGTTGACCTTGGCTGGATGCCAGGTGCCCACCAAGCCGCTCTATCATTCCCCTTCCTCAGCAGGATGGGGGGGAGAAAATAAGATGGAAAATAACTTGTGGGCCAAGATAAAGGTACTTTAATAAAGCAAAAGCAAAGGCCGCACATGGAAGCAAAGGAAAACAAAAGATTTATTCTGTACTTCCCATGAGCAGGCGATGTCCAGCCACTTCCCGGGAAGTAGGGATTCAGTAGGTGTAGCAGTTGCTCCAGAAGACAAACATCGTAATAACAAATGCCCCCCACTCCTCCTCCTTTCTTTTAGCTTTTATTGCTGAGCAGACGTCATATGGTATGGTATCTCCCTTTGGTCAGTTTGGGTCAGCTGTCCTGGCTATGTCCCCTCCCAAGATCTTGCCCACCCCCAGCCTACTGGGGAGGGGGGGAAATGTTGGACAGACAGCCTTGATGCTGTGGGAGCACTGCTCAGCAGTAGCCAAAACACTGGTGTGTTATCAGCACCTTTCTAGCTACCAATACAAAGCACAGCGCTACAGGGGGAAAATTAACTCCATCCCAGCCAGACCCAGTATGGCATCTTGGGGAAAAATATATTTTATAAGTGAGAGGAGACCTCCGAGGAAACTAACTGTGGCTTGATGGGTTGCAAACAGTGTCACTGGGAGCCGCTGCCCCATGGCTCCGCCACCCTGGTGTGGTGACACAGCCTGACGACACAACCCGGCACAGCTTGCTTGGCCGTGCAGTGGGGAGGGCGGCCTGGACCCTTTCCTGAGGAGATGTAGCAGGGGCAAGGGGAGACTTAAATAGGAGGCCAGTTGCAGAAGCAGGGCTCTCTGCTGAACCCCTGGAAGAGAGGAGCAGGAGGGAGGCTGTGAGGAGCTGCTGGGAGGGCTGGTGCTTCCCACAGTGCCTGGGAACCCGAGCCCCGGGCTCAAGGGCGAAGGAGGAACAGGCTTATCTGGGCATGACCTCACACTTGTGGGAAGCCTGCCGAGAGCCAGCATCGCCCCAGCACTGCAGGCAGGACAGGACCTTGCCTGCAAGCCCTGGGCACCACCAGCAGTTGCTGAGGGATTGGTCTGGAGATGGGGACGTTGCCCAGGAGCCATGTGCTGGGCAAGGAGTGTCAGGGCAGTGCGGGCGGCGCCAGGGCAGCGGGGCAGGGACTCTGCAGGGTGCTGGACTCTGCAGGGTGCTGGGCTCCTGGAGCTCGAGAGGTTTTACTCCCCTAGGCTTGGCTGCATCCCTACCCAGAGAGGCTGCGGCACATGCGCCTGCCACCTGGCTCTCACTCCCAGCTCTGGGTGTTACAGCAAACATGGGGAAGCTGGTGCCAAGGTAAGGAGCACTGATACAGCCTCGTCCCTGCTGCCAGCCCGTGGCCACGCAAAGCACTGCCAGCTTATGATGAACTCACCATACGTCCCACGCTGCAGCTGGGGCTTGGGCCTCTTCCTTTGTTCCAGCCCTGGTGCCCGGCTCTGCAGCTGCTTTTCCAAGGCCTGTACCCGGTGGCAGCTTCAGCCCACGGCATCTGCTCTGAAACACCCCCCAGCACGTCCTCCCTGAACAGCCCTGCCAACCCTAGCCTTGGCCACCCTCATTTCCCCTGAGCCCACGGCTCTGAGCAGTGGCTGCCAGGCACCCTGGCACCCATTTCCCCCCCAGGACCAACATATCCTGAGCAAAGCTGGGGAAGGCCCCCCCACGCATCCCCCTCTACCCCACACAACTCAAGCTGCCCCAAAGAAGTGCCCTGTGCGGTTTCCGTGAGCTGGGCTGAGGCCTTGCAAACTTGACACTCACCAGCCACCACACAGGCAGCGGTAGCTCAGGGGTGTAGCAGCATCCCTGAACAGCATCATCCATGGCAGCAAGACCATCTGGAGACAGCGTGGCTGCTAACAATGCAGGGGAATTGGGACCATGGCAGCAGGGATGGGAGCTGCCTCCTCCCTGCCACGGCACTGGGATGCCGGAGGTGCTGTCGGAGCCTTCCCTGCGAAAACTGCAGCCCCACGAGGTCCCTCCCTGCTGAACTGGGAGTGGCGTGGGAGAGGCAGCGGGGAGAGGAACGTGCCTGGGCTGCCAAGCCACCTCTCCAAGACACAACACTGCAAGCAGGGGCTTGCCCCAGCTCCACTGCAGCCTCAGGGCTGGCAGCGGCTGAGCTGCGTGCCACCGACACAGCCTTTGCCCTTGCCTCCTTGCTGGAGCCCCTTGGCCGGTTATCAGGGACGTGCTGGGTGACAGGGTGGCGGAGCAGGTAGCACCACAGGAGGAAGCACCAGCCATAATTTTACCCTGATGTAGGTGCGCAGGCAGGTTGGGGCTTTGGGAGACGGCACAAGGCATCTGTTGCAACATGCTTATCTGTTGCCCATCACTCCTGCGCCAATTCCTGGAAAGCTGCGGAGGCGGCTGGCAGGCGCTGGCTCACGGCCTTGTGGGGGGAGCTTGGCCCCTGCTGGGGGCCTGCTCTGCTTGCAGGCTCACAGCAAAGGTGCACGGCAGCAGAGTGGGCTTCATGGTGGCAGAGTGGGCTTCATGGCGGCAGGGACAGAGAGGGAGGACAGAGGGGCACATGGTGTCCCAACTGCATCTTGGCAAGGAAAGTGCCTGGGCAGAGGGCTGGAGGGAAGCCGCTCCTGCTGCTGCTTCGGAGGTGCCTGTGCCCTGCCCGCAGGTGATTCTGGGGGAAGCAGCAAAGGGCCGTATTCCCATGCTGACCCCCAGCTTGTATCCTGCACCGCACCCTCCATGCCCACCTTGTACCCTGCACTGCGCTCTCCACGTCCAGCCTGGCCCAGGTTCCCCGTGGGCAGTGGGATGTTCTCCCACAGGCTCATCCAGGCAGGTTTGGAGCTGTGACACCCCATGGTGCTGCCAGCACTGGCAGCAGGACACTCAGGCTTGGGGGCAGCAGTGTCCCTGGGGAGAGGACACCGACCTCTGCCTTGTCTGGACAAAGCGAGGAGATACTGCCTCACGGGCGACACCCACCACAGAAAGGCTTTGATTTTGTTTTTCTGCCCCTCGAGATTTCCTCACATCATGCAGGCACATCGGGCAGCCCTGGCAAATCCCGGGTGGCCTTGCTGCAGCTGGGCGCTGGATGCATCCCTCCTGCCATTATTGCCATAGGTTTAAGCCCCCACCTTGTTCTCAGCTCCCCGGTGTGCCGTACCCCAGCTGCTGCCTGCAGAGAGGAATAAATCACAGAGTGGGGGCTATGCATTGGGAGCAGGGGAACAAAATGTCTTTTCATGCCATAATCCTTTGTAATAAAGCACCAGGGGGAAGAAAGATGATAAACAATGTCTCCTGTGTGAGCCAGCTGCTTCCTAAAATAAAGCACTCCTCTCCACCATCAGCTGCCCCGGCTCAGGCACAAGTGCAGGCACTGCCGCACGACACCGGAGCCGTGTTCCCCCTGGGAGCACGTGCTCCTGCATCTCCCGGCACAGCCCAACGGGCCCGTGGGAATCTGCAGAATGCAGCTGGGAGGGCCAGAAATGAGCAATTAATTCTGGCTGCTCTCAGGAGCAAGCTGTGAGCCACCGAAGGGCTCAGCACCCCCAGGTGCCAGCAACATGCATGCCACTTGGTGAAGGCATGCGGCAAATCTGCTCCCACCTGCGCACCGCACCAGCACGAACCTGAGCAAACATGGGGAGTGCGGCGAGTTGCGGGGTGGCTCAGTGCATAACTCAGTGCTTTATTTAGACCTGGGTGCTGCCAGGAGCCTGGTCCTTGCTGGGGCTCTGGAGGAGAGGGCAGGAATCTCTGAGCACTCCTGGTTAATCATTACTCGGGCTGAGCTCTCACTGGCAGGGGATGAGTAAGCTCCTGCTGGTAAATCTGACCTCCTGGGCGTTATTTTGAGAGCAGCAATAACTTCTCTGCTGCTGGGGAAGGTGTCGGGGTGTGCCCAGTGTGGCAGCCCAGCTCTGCCAGACACTGCGCAGCCCTCAGGTGAGGTTACTGGTGTGGGTGTCCAGAGGCGCCTGGCTTTGCACCCACCGGTCAGGGACGGTGGCTCTCATGGCCACAGGGGCTCTCTGGCACAGCGCTGCTCCCCACTGCAGGATGGGGACAGCTTGTCTGTTAATCCTCCCCCTGTGTCACTGAGTGTCCCCAGGGGACGGTCTGACATACAGTGCCATATCACACGCTCTCGCACCCCGTGGTGGCCTCCCATCGGCTCCATTTCCAACAGACCGTGGTCACCAGCTTGCACAACACTTTTATTTCCCTGTTACTGCTCAGTCTCTTCTGCTTTCCCCTTTCACAGCCAAACCTATGACTATCCCCATGCACGCACGCACGTGTCCTCCCCAACAACTCCCAGCAGACGTTTTCCCTGGCAGCTTGTGCTTGCTGCCCCCTCCCCTCCCCTCTCAACCGCTGCCACTGTGGGGTTTCAGCTCTGCGCTCAGCAGTGTGTCCACTGGGCGGGGCAGACCTAGCAGAGAAGGGCTGACCAGAGTGACAAGTGACACAGGGACGGTGACACGTTTTCCCCGGGGATGCGGGGAGTGGTGGGTGAGGGAGGACGTGGGGGAGCTGTGGCAGCTGGCTGGCCGTGTGGCCTGGCTTCACCTTATCCGGTTTGCTCTGGTGATAAACTCACACCTTCTAAGGGGGTGTTTGCTTGGACTGACAGCGGCGTGAGCTGGGGCTGGGGCTGGCGATTTCCTGCCGTCCAAACCCAGGAGCTGCCCCAGGCCCCGGTCACCGCCACCTCTTGGCTCTCATCACTTTCTGATGCAGCTCCTGGGGCTGCCAGATGGAGAGCAGCCAAAGGAAAACCCCGGCTGCCAGCGTGCAAAAGCCTCCCTTGCACTGGGCGATCCGCGCTGCAAACCAGCATGGTGCTGCAGGATGTGTGGAGGGTGCCGGCAGCCCGGCAGGGTGGGTGCACGGCCGGGGGGAGGGAGACACCGGGGTGCCTGGTGTGAGGCCACGCACAGGCTGACTCAGACACCGCCTGCAAGAGATGGGATTATGATCCTCCACACAAGCGTATATGGGGCCAAATCCTCTCCCGGCTGAGTCAGAGGGAATGGAGCAGCGGCAGGGGCAGATGCCCATCCCAGCCGCAAGCCCTGATCTGAATTCACCCTGTGCTGCTTATCACCAGGTATTTGCCCAAATTCCTCCTGCTGGTGACTCAGCCTCCTCCTCCCTCCTTTGCAGCACCGGCCACAGCTTACGGCCAGATCGAGTGATGGGAGGAAACTGCCCTGGGAACAGCGGGATGGGCCCTGGCCAGGGAGTTGCCAGGAGGAGGTGACACATATAACTTACCTGGTGCCCAGCGAGGGAAGGCAGCATCGAGGCCTGCCAGGAAGGCCCAGCTCCCTGGAAGGCATCCTCCGTGCATGGGTGGCTGCTGGGGCAACCCATGCTGCTGAAGCTGCCACATTTCTAGGGCACATCAGCCTGGCAGGTGTCCTGGCCTCCCTACCGCTGGCAGCCGTGTGCCCATCAGTGCATGCCAGGCTGAAGAAGGGAAGGTCTGGGCAGGGAGGGAGGGAAAGTGCTGATAAAGAAAGGCTTTTCTGTAACGGTTCTCCCCTTACTGGCTAATCCTCTGCTGGCAACAGGGACATTTTGGGCACTGGGTTGCAAAACGGCTTTCTCTTTATCCTCAGACCTGCAGATACAGGGTTTGGGCAATGTTTCTGTCACTTCCCTGTGCACCATTCTGGCAGGGATGTGGGTGGGAGAAGTGCCTGGGCTGCCCTCATTTTGGGTGGACACAGCCACATTGGCCATACAACCCACTGAGATGGGTTTGCTGGGGAGCTGCCCCCAGCTCCAACTGGCGTCCCTGGGGCCGGGCCAGGGCTGCCAGCCCCTGGAGTGGCCGTGCCAGCACTTAACCCCATGTCTAAACCTGCATTGCTGCATCCCCGGGGTGGCCACAGTGAAAAAGCAACCCAAACCCAGGTGCATTGGCACCCCTGTCCTAAACCCACAGCTCCCCGGGATGCAGCAACACGGTCCCATGGGCTGGTACCACAGGCTCAGGGCGAACGCTGGAGCATCACCAGCTCCTGGCACCAGCAACCCTGCCATTTGGGGCAATCACTGGGGAGCCACAGCCCTCACCTGCCTGGTGAACCAGTCGGGCCCATGGGAAGGGGGCACCTGGCACTCCTGGGCCAAGAGTCTGCTGCCCACGTGTGCAACACAGGACGAGGGGAAGGTTTTTGTGAGCACGGCAGTGCCAGGGACGGGATACTTCTGCCATGACCTTGCAGAGGTCTGAGTGACTCAGGGAGAGGTAAGTCAACCGGTGGTTTTCCATGCACACAGAGTGGCCCGTTGCAGCATGACGTGCAGGAGGGAGAGGCACTGGGGTAGTGTTGGGAGCAGCCAGGGTGCTGTGGGCAGCTAGAGACCTCCTTATCCCCAGAAGTCCCACTGAGGAGAGGGGAGCAGCTCTGCCACTTTGTGTTTCCATCCCAAAAACTTCACTTGGTTCAGCTCATGCTCTGGCTTTTGGGGATGGGGAAAGGGCTCAGGCTGGCTTTACCTCTGGGTTTGACCAGACTCCCAGCCTGGGCGCATCAAGCAGCCAAGGGATTGCAAAGCCTCTCTGCAGGAGAAGGAAAAGCTGAAGCAGCAAGAAGGTGCTTCACCTTTAGGGGTCTGTGAGCCCTGCCTGCCACTCCTGAGCCCAGTTCTTGCTGATTTGACCTCTTCTACCTTCTGCTTTCACAGAAGGGTCCACAGAGGCCCCCTGCCTCCTTCCCAGTACAGGGTTGAGCCTGCCCTGCCTGGCAAGAGAAACCACCCCCGAGAAGGGACAAGCCCTGCCAGGGCGATGAGCAGCTGCTGCCACCCTGGCAGCCCGCCGCAGCAGTTGGCACTGGGAAAAGGATTCCCATGTCCAGGATAGGGTGCTGTCCTGGGGACATCAGGGTGCTGAGGGGGCACAGCCACACTGGCAAGTGCTGAGCTTCCCAGTGCTCAGCCCAGTGTAGCAGCAGCCCCAGCTGGGCTTCAGCATCGCTCCCCACTGCCCTCACCCCACAGAAAACCCCCCACACTGCCCTGACAGCACACAAACACGAACCTCTTACCTTCAGCTCTTTCAATTCTGCTTTTTAAGGGGTGAAGGCATTTGCAGCCACACAAGCAGCATTATTTGCAGCCCTTGGCAGGCAGCATGGGTGGAGGTACTAGGCAGATAGGCACCATGTCCAGACAGGCACAACAGCCCTGTGTTCGTCTCCAGCTGACCAGGCTCACTAGGGACACTAGCCAAAACTGTTAGTTGGCAAGTCTGCCTCCACCTCCTCCTTAAGCAGCCCGTTCAGTGACCCTGCAGGCCAGGTGGAGGTGAGAAAATCCTGGCAGCACTCAGGAAGCCTCAGCATACACCTGGAGGCACTATCAGACCCCAGCTCCCCCTCACCCATACTGCACTGGAGACTGACTGCAGGACACAGGGATCTCCGCTCCTTCAAGGCAGGGCTGATACCAGCCTAGAGGGCACCCAAGGGGTCTACTACATTAATCCACCCTCACAAGGCTGCAAAAACCTCCTTCAACCAAGGGCAGGGGCAGAGGTTGGCTCAAGGTGAAGAGAAGGACTGTGCCAGGCAGTGAGGGGAGGAGCTCTGCTCTCAGAACCAGGTGGGCAAATTCAGCCTGGACACAGCACCAGCAGGACCCAGGCCAGCATCCCCATTGCCAGCACAGGCACCTCCAGCCATGCAGGTGAGAAGCCAGCCCAGCTCCACAAGTGATGTTTTAGGCAGGGGACACCAACCTCTTTGAAGCAGGAGGCTCAGCCTTCAGGTGGGCAGGAAAGCCCAGGTTAGCTTCTACTTGAAGATTCACCAAAAAAACACTATGGTGGTGGGATTACTGGTGGAACAGTGGCCTCAGCCAGCTAAGCCCCCAGCCATGCTCCCAGCTCTGGTCTCCCCCAGACTACCATGAGCTGAGCCCTACACAAACACCAAGCTGGACTTGCCCTGCAGGGAACCATCCTATATAGCCCTTTGAACAACACCAAACTGCCAACACTGCTGCAGCACCAGGCAGAGACCTTCCCACCCCCCAGGGCAAGCCAGGCTGCAGCCTGAACCTTTGCCAGGGAAGAAGCCACAAGCCACAGGTAGGTCATTACATTTTTATTTTTATAATAAACTTCTCATTTTTCCCCCAAGGAAGACAAAAAACTGTGAGTGAGGCTACAGAACACCATCAGTTAAGAATATGCAAGACAGATCCAGGCCAGAAAGGATGCCCACTCCCCCAGGCAGAAGGGACCCATCCCCAGTAGCCTCCATAGCCCTTGCTCATCTCCCTACTGCATTAGAGCAAGACCAGTGCTGTCAACGGGGCTGAGCAGCAGAGACAGGGTTGGGTCAGGCTATTGGTGGACTGAGAGGGCCACAATTTGTTCCCCCCACCCATCAAAGCCACCAGCAAGGTGGGACAGTGGGTTAGGTGATGCAGCTGTTTTCTATACATGTACATGATGCAAGTTTAAAAAACACATGATTTAATTCAAAGAAACAAACAAAAAATCAAGTGGTAGCTCTTCCTGCCAGGCCACCTCACTCTAGGAAGACTTCACACATTCCTTCTCCTGCTCAATAGCTGCAAGAGAAGAGAGGTCCATTAGTCTCTGGTGCTTTTTTGGGGAAACACCCACTGGAGAAGGTTGCAGAGCAATCACTCAGGCCCTGGCACCCACTTTTACGGTTTGACCCCAAGCAGGGTAGACAAACACTTAAAGTCAGAGGGTGATGAGACACACACAGGTGACAGCAAGTCAGGCACCTGCCTTCAGCTCTCCTCAGGGAAGGCATGCCCTGAGACAACAGCTGGGAGCAACAGCCCTCCGCATGCAATCATGCCCACTGCTCCAGAGAGCTGGCCCCTCACTGCTCCATCAGTGGTTTTCTCTGGGTCAGAGCCTAACTGCCCCAAACCACCTCTCTCCACCAGGATGCCTCAGCAGTGAGATCAGCGCCCGAAGACTCCCACTCCACCGGCCGTGGCCAACACGTGCCTCCCGCACAGCCAAACACCGGGGCCCCACCCTGNCCCCCCCCCGTACTCACTCTCCTTGGAGGGCAGCGTGTTCTTCTCCTCCGTGTTGGTTTTCTTCAGCTTCTTCTTGTCGAATTTCTCCACCTCCGAGAGGTCTGGTTTGTCGCACATTTTGCCTGCAGGACCCCCCCTCCCCAGGTCAGCCGACGTCGCCGGTGATAGGGATCGGCAGACAAAGGCGGCCCGCCCCGGCCCCCGCCGCGGACAATAGCGCAGGGCGGGGCACGCCGCCGCCCCGGGCACCGCGCCGCTCTCCGGCTCCGGGCAGCCCCACACCGGCTGGGCGTCCCCTCGGGGCGCATCCGCGGTGCCCGCATCCGCTAGGGGAGACCTCCCCGCCCTCGCCAGACACGCTCCCCGCAGCCAGTGCCCCCCGGGACGCCCCACGCCCGCAGCCCCCGCCCAGGGAAGCCCCTCCTTGCACCAGCCCTGCGCAGCCCTGCACCGCCCGCACCCACCTGGTGCTGCCCTGCCCGTCCCGTCCCGCTCCGCTCTGGTGTGCGTCCAGGTGAGGCTAGAACAAGCGGCGTGGGGCGGCGCCTTATATACCCCGGCCGCCGCCCAGCCCGCGCGCCCATTGGCTGCCCGCCGCCCGCTGAGCCTGCTGGGAAGTGTAGTCCGCCTGCTGGCTGCTGCGACCGCGCGGCCCCCGGGAGAACTGCCGCTCCCGAGGTGCCCCGCGGCGGGGGGAGAGGGGCGGGGCCGCGCGGCCGCGGGGATGGGGGGAGCGGAGCGGCGCGGGGGGGCGCGCGTGCGTGACCGCGGGTGAGTGTCACCCGTTATGGGAGGCCACGGACAGCGGTCCCGCTGCCCCTCGCGCACACACACTCGCACCGAGGCCTGCACACGCCCGCCGTGCCCTCACGCAGCCACCCTGCGTACTCACAGATACACACGTCGAGCCTCGCAGGCACCCCTGTGCACGCCCCGTGCCCGCACACACATTGCACGTGCACACGCAGGCATACACGCTGCGGAAGCACACGTACACGGACACATACACCCAGCTTCACCCCCCCCAGCATCACACCCAGCCCTGCTGCCACCCCTGGTCCCCCCACCTGGGTGCCAGCTGTGAGGGGCAGCAGGGTGGTCCCCATGGAACCGGGTGACCCCGGGGCCACCATCCCAAGACCCAAACCCTCCCCAGAAGCAGGCACCCTGCAGCCATGGGGGCAGCTCTGCCCTGAGCATGTGCCCAGGGATGCACCCGCCACTGGCCACCCCCACACACACACACCCTGCTGAAGCAGAACTTGGTTAAGAAAACAAGCCCTTGGGATAAAAATAGCACCGTATTTTCACAGCTGTGGGAGATGCTTCACCACCATGCTCAACCCGTCGCTGCACTGGCTCCAGCCACGGCATTTCCTGGGGAGATCCGGTCACTGAAGCAGCAGCAGCGTGGGTGGGCAAGGAGCAGACCACGCTCACGAGCAGAGGCTCTTGCTTGGCTGTAGCAAGGCACCAGGGTGCAGAAAGCCGGGGGGGCAGCCAGCACAAACTAGATGGGCTGGGGTGCATGTGGAAAAAATACCTTTGGGGAAAAAGCTGAGTGTAAGTGCAGGCAGCCTATCTGTTCCCGGCTGGGGAGCAGGAAGCGTAGTAGCGGTCCAGGGGGCACTTGCATGCTGGCCACCAGGATGGGGAGTGGTTGGAGGGCCAGAATGCCTGGGAGGCCTTGTGGTAGGGTCCTGAAGGTACTGAAGGGAATGAGGAGAAAAAAAACAAACAAACCATCCTGACCCCCATGGCAGGCTTGCCAAAACCCATCTGCAGAGATCCCGGTGTCGTGGCAAGTGGGAACCTGCTGTAGAGCACCAGGGGTAGCAGCTGCGCTGCAGCAACTGTCACACCCGCCTCCACCTCCTCCTGGCCTGCCAGCGTCTGGGTTTCTCTCCAGGCTCATTGGAGATTTTGCAGAGAAAATCCCCAGCAAGCCTGAGGAAATGTTTGCCTGGCATTTTTTAGCTAGAAGACTGCCATCTTGGGAGGGGGGCTTTGTGCTCTCCGTTGACAGGTCTTGGTCAGAGGCGGCCCTTTGCAGCAAGCCCTGAGGACACAGGCACCTTTCCGCTCCAGCCAGCAAGTGCGTTCTGAATTAAAGAAATGCCAACGGTTGGTGTACACAGAAAAGGCAAAGGCCAAGATCTAAGGCCAGGTCCTAAGATGTGGTTGCTACTCTGAGAGAAGTCTGGATGGCAAACTAGGGGGAGAGAAAGAGGCTGCAAGCGAAGCCCCAGGCCAGGCTGCTCTCAGAGCAGCTTTGATTTGCTGCTGCGGCCCCCTGGCAAGGGCAGGTTTGGAGGGTGCCACATAGCCAGGAGCAGCAAGCCCAGGCAGGGCTGCCTTCATGAGCATCCTTCAAACCCACGCTGCAAAGCCTGTATCACAAAGCCCACCCTGAGCTGAGAAAGGGCTCATTTTTCCTGCACAGCCAAAAGGAAACAAAAACCCCACCTAGTTTCAAAATGAAAACAGGAAATCCTTTTCGCTTTTATGCAAATAGTCAGACAAGTGTTTTACCATGTGTTTACTCTCCAGCTGTGCCCGCCTTCCCCCAACTTCCCCCCCTTTCCCTGCCTGTTCTCCACACGCTTCTCCTTTGCAGATGCTGCACAGTCCGCTGTAGCTTTTGTCCCTGACAGGCAGCAAGCGCGAAAGGACCCGGTCCCCGTCCTCCCTGTGCACAGCCCTTGCCAGCATCGGCTGCACCCACCCCAGCCAAGGCACAGCCCCTGTGCGATGTGTTGCATCTCCTCGATGCTGCTGTGTGTTGCAAACCCCGGGGTCTTTGTCTGGGGACAAAGCCGCCACGGTGGACGCGCAGGCAGCGGAAAGGGAGCTCCCCCTTCCCCGAGCCAGCCACAGCCATGCAGGCACTGCCATGCTCCTACAAACCATGGCTGGAGCAGCTTTTAAATGCAGAGCCAACGCTCTGCATTTCCAGCAGGCAAGGTGTGGGGCTGCTGCTGGGGAGCTTTAAAACCCATCTTGCACAAAGAACAAGAAAGGAGCTTATATCCCAGCAACAGCTTTTTCCCCTGACAAATTTGTAATGGCTCCTGTAACCGCACAACCTGCTTCTTTCTCATGTGTTTTGGTATTTCTGCTTTCAATAATTTATAACAAAAGAACTGAGACATCAACAGATTGGGGGAAAGTGAAAACAGCCCTGACCCGAAATAGAACAACTGCCAGCCATTTTAGAGGAGTTTTAAATCTCCTACAGAACAAGGCTGTCAGGGCTCAGATGCAGCCTCGCTGATGGCCATTTCCAGGAACGCTTTATTCTCTTCTACCGGAAGGAGGAGGCAGGTTTTCTCCAATCAGAGTTTTTTTCACCCTCCTGCCTGCAGGGACAGGCAGGGCACCACAACACCCAGCCAGGACCTGAGCCCCCTTCAGCCACTGCTGCCCAGCCGTGAGTCAGTCCCCCTACTCCACAGGGCCACAGTTTACTTTTCCCCCCGCTAATTTTTAACCCCAGCCTCCGGCCACAACCCTTTCCTTCCACCTGGGCAGGAACAGAGAGCCCCAGGAAGGCAGCCAGCACACTCAGGCTGTTGTTTTACACCAGGGCTCATTCCTCCCATGGATTTTTCTCCCTGCAGTTTAGAGAAGGGCCTTCTGTTAACCCTTACTACTTTCCCATTGCCCAACAGCAGTAAGGCAAGCTGCTGCTTTCTCTCAATCACAGAAACACCGACTCTAGGAGATGAGAAATCATCTGTACACTAGTAAGGCACAGGCAGAAGCAGCAGGAGGGAGCTGCTGGTCAGAGCAATCCAAGATGTGTCTCATCTTGCTCCAAACAGCAGACAAGTCCTGCTGCCTGCAAGGCACAAATGGTAAGCCCAGCTTTCAGTGGTTTAAGGCATCCACACCCTGCACATGAGCTTCAGCTACCCAGGCAGGTGAGCTGCACCAAGATGCAGGACTTGTGATTGATGTGTTCCCTTCCGCTGCTGCTTTTACAGCAGGCAGCAGACAGACAGACATGAGACAGCTACTGGCACCAGTATCAGCACGTGCAGCCACGCTCCGGCTGTGCCTGTGGCACAGCGAGCTGCTGTAGCTCTGTCCTGCTCTTCCAGCTCTCCAACTACAAAAGCACAGCAAATTACTCAGGATTTTCTCCTGGGGAAGTAATGACTTGTTTTCTATGGTATTTCTTCAGCAGCTGTGAAGAAAGCCTGAGAAGACACCACACAATTCACCTCCAGAGCACCCTGCGTGCTCCGTACTCCCTCCAGCAGCTCTCCAGGACAGGCTGGAGAATCCACTACAGCAGGTAGCTTAAGACAGCACAAGCACTTCAAAACATGGCTGATGCTGCTGGAGCTGAACTTGCCTGGGCTAAGGGATGAGCACCCCTGTATCACTCCCAAACGTGGAGGACATTGGAGGAACTTGGCTCTCTGCCATTCACACGGCAGGGGCTGGTTTCCTCCTAGCCCACACTGTAGTGAAGGGACACCCTTCCCACAGCTGCCTGGTACTACATCCATGACAGTCCTGCACAGGGAGAAGAGTGCTTTAATTCTACTACATGCATGTGTTAAAGGCAGCCATACTTGCTCTAATAGCACAATGGTCACTTCTAGTCAGTCAGTCACAACCTGCCTACCAATAGGTTTAGTAATTAGAAAGTGGTTTTTTTTTGTTGTTGGTTTGGGCTTTTTATTTTTTTTTTTTTATTTATTTTTTTTTAAATTTAGGGAAGGAACTTTGGTAAAGTGTCCAGCCCTTCTGATCTGAAGGTTTCCAGAGCAGAAGAGCTTTACCTCCTTGGGACAGTTCTCATACCCTGTGTATCACCCATGGTTTTAAGAGTTACAGTGCTGTCACACAACATTTTAAATTTGTGCCCTCCCCCACTCCAACCCCGAGGTTTTATTAAAGTAACTAAGAAATAGTATATACACACCAATAGCAATGGTCACCTTTGTACAAATTTTTGGCTGCAAAGCTCATGTTCTGTTTCTTCTCTAAGGAAGGTGAATTCTGCTACATCACCCTGACAAGACCCACATCACCTCCCCCTCCTGTTTAAGGGAAAAAAATATACAATTCTCTTATTCATTGACCAGTACTGAAATATGTTTTTACAGTTGAATGACAGTAGCGATCCTCAGCAAAAGTCTACCTGAAGCCATGGTCCTGTTTCCTGAAGCAATTTTCAATCTAGGCCTGGAAGTCCATTGTAAGGCCAAAGACCTTTCTCTAGACCTGCCATCTCATCCTTCTGACTCCATTTATACTTTCCCAGTCTATAATACACAATGAGAAAGGATCATGGTTTAGTTAGAACAAGTGCTTCTCAGGACATAATCGTGCTACCTCTGATCATTAGCTTTGTGCAAGATACTTAGCAGTTCTTCATTCGTACTTGCTAAACCATTCATGTTTTCCCCTACCTGAACATTATGTGAACAGACCTGCTCAGATACGTAATTGAACAGTACAAGAGAAATTGCACTACCACCTCTAACAATTAAGTCTAGGAAATCAGATACAGACAAAAGCCACTATCCACTAAGAGAAGTGGCTTGGTCCCAAGCTTTTCTTCCATGCAATGTGAGCACAGCCACACTGGATGTCACAGTCAGCACCGCTGCAAGAGGGTTAAACCAGATGACCTTCCAAGGTCCCTTCCAAATAACATTACTCCATGATCTACCCTGCAAGTGACCCAACTTAGAAGACGCACATCGCCTTTGTAAGATTTTTAGAAGCATTTATAGGCAGAAGCCATAGTTTTTAAATAAAAGTTTAATTCCTTCATCAGGTCTTAAGTTTAAACACAAACGCTGCTGAAAATCCTCACACCGCTGCTTGCTCCGATGTCCTCGCTCTTGGCTCTCAGGGCATTGGCAGTGCAGCAGCAGGGGCTCCAATACAGGAGGCAGGAATCAGACTCTCAGTAGAGCTCAGTGCAGGATGCAAAGCAAAGAAGCATGAGACACACACTTTCCAGACAAACACCAATTCTTATACAAAAAGAAAAACCCTACATTGTAATAGAAGTGTTAACATTGCCACAGGACAGGAGTTCTAGAAAGGGAGAGAAGTCTTCAGTAAAAGGCACAACTAAAGAAGCACCTCCCTAGATCTTAACAGAGTCTTTCAGTTAGTTCCACTTATCCCCCAGCCCCTAGCATCTGAAAGCCATGCTGGTTACTCTAGCAAGTAATTTCAAGTTCCTTCTTTTCCCTTTTTCCCTTCCTCCAGCTCAAAAACAAATAGAAGAGGAGTGCTTATAAAAAACAGAGCATAAACCAGCTTGGTCTATAACCCCGTAAGAGTCCAGGAGAGACTTAAGAGTTTACCTTTCGATTGTCTGGTACAGTTACTAAGTATTCAAGTTTCAGATGATACTTGTTACATCCAGGAGCCTCAGCCAGCTCTAGTTTTGGTATTTTCCTTTCAGGCACTTTGGTGCCTGTCAGGTTGGTATTAGATCTACAGTTTTCCCAGTACTATGTATCACCAGCCTCTTCAACCCATTGCCATAAGCATTCATTAGCAGCATCAGACCCACTCCAAGGGCTTCTTCAGGTTTTGTAGTCCTGCAACCTCCTATGCTCCTTGGTTTAAGATCTTTTGCAAGGAGCAAGACTTTCAAGGCAAGGCAGACAGTGACCAGGACAAGCGACCACAATGTGTCAGTAACTTACAGGACAGCAGGATTGCAGGCAATGAGAGGCTAAGACAGCTGGACACAAAGCTGTTGTGTATTAGGTTACCCCAGCATCTGAGCAGGCACTTGCTAGATGCAACAACCAAGCTACTATGGGATAAAGAGGCTCGGTTTACTAGTGTACTGGTAAAAAAAGGACTAAGGATTTGCACAGCAAGTCAAGGTGCAGCTATAGTCCTCTAATCGCTAGCAAGGCTAACAGTAAGCTGTGAAATTGAGGAACTGGTTTTAGCCTACACTAGAAACTAGAGCACACAACCACCATGAGTCCTCTACATAAGAGGGAGAAGAATGCTTGTCCAGGATGCACCTTCACCACTAAGTTAACACAGCAATGCAGTACCACACAGACTATGCTCTCACCTTCACTTTGCTGTGTAGCACACTAAAGGGCATTTAATTTCATCAATAATTAAGATAAATTCAAGTTTGCAAGCTACACTGATCTCCTCTCATGGGAGGAAGCTGTAGCAGAACCACCTCCCAGGTGTCGCCCAGGGCTTCACCTAGAGTCAAGCTTGCCCAAGATACAAGCCTTCTGCATCACTCTTCAAGGGCTTCTGTCAGGTATAGAGTGGTAAGACAGCCAGCAGTCTCTCAGGCTCTTGCTGTAGATCCAGATCAACATGTCCTAGGGAGCTCTACTTCCAAACAATTTAGGGTGCGCATGCCACGTCATCTAACCCTGCTCACAAACCCTCTTCCCCCCCTCCTCGAAATAATTGTGGCAATTAGTCATGTGTCAGTCCCGCTCTCCACAGATCTGCAGAATTGAGTCAATACTACTGATGAGCCCCAATGCACCGGGTTGCTGGTGGAGTTGGAGTGTTAGAGATAATCTTCCCCCCCCAGCCTCCCAGTGTTGGGATCAAATCCAGTAAGCCTGACTTAAACAGGACGAGCTGTGGAGAACTGCACTGGAACAAGCAGAGTCTTCTACTGAACTTTACAACAAGCTGAACAACTTTTGGTTTTAAAAAAAGCCATACAAGCAGCAGCTGGCATCTGTTGTTATAAAGGGACATGGCTGAATAGGTAGGAGACAGATTCCCCATTATGAGTCCTCCTGATGGCCTCCGCAAGGATCATTGAGATGTCAATCACCTGGAGGGGAAGAAAGATGCATCAGCATCACCGAGAAAAGACATCAAGCCTGGAAGAATGGCTGGTAAATTAGGAAGAACTTAAAGAGTAAACTCATCACCCAAATTTATAACATGCCAGATGCAGACAAATTACTTCTACACGGGATTGGGATTTAGTCACATACAATTCTGAATATATTCTACATATAGCACTACAAGAATTATTTGTCAGGATGACAGTCTACTGTCACTTTTCTTTGCTGAGACTCCCTAAGCTCAGTCTGTTTACCCTAGGACTATCTTATTCACTTTGTATAGGTTGCAGAGAAGTTAGGGGAGTCTAAATCAAGATCAGATCACTTCCCTTGAGTCACAAGGCTTTACCATCACTGCCAGCAGTCTAAGAAAGATGAAGCTACTGTGCTGCAGCTCAGCTCCCTGTCACTGCTGGCTCCACCTGGCGGGGTAATCCAGTTAACAGGAGGGAAAATCAAGTCTCAGTAAAACTAGCTCTGAACTCCAGCAGCTAAAGCACTTTGATGTATGTCATCTCAGTAAGAAGCACCGTGTTCACAGTGCGTTAAGGAAACTAAGTGAAATCCATATTTAACATTTTCTTTCTTCTGGTTAGTTTGCCTCCTAAGGAAGGAAAGAAAAAAAACTTAAGAGCTGCAGAGCACACAGAGCATGAGACTTATGACAAATCCTTTAGTTCTGTGTTTCTCAACACTAAACATCAGATGTTAGTGTAAAAGAGTGAGGTGTTAAGTGAGAGCCTAAAAAACTACTCCACTGCAATCTTTGGCTACAGCTATTTACATACTGATTATCAGTTTAACATTTTGCCTACATTAACTGTAGCGTGGAGCTTGGAAAGAAGTTGAAGCAGACATCTTTTATATGTGCTCAGTTGCAAGAATATCATCCAGAAGTTAGTGCTGAAAAAAATGCAACCCAATAGCAGTTTGCAATCAGCTTATAACTTACTTCCAAAAGCAGCTTAAAATTCACTGCATTCAACCAGATGAGCTTCCTTTTCACCAGAACCCCAGTACTGGGGAACCTGCTACACTTACAACACAGTACTAGTTGAGTCTTAGCAGTGCCATTCACTTTCCAGAACTTCTCCAAATGCCTGCATCCTATGTATTTGTGCTGTGAAGCTAGGATTTAGGATGTCCTTGGCTGTGTGTATGCTATAGCAGTACCTGAAGTTTCTGATGGACCGATTATGCCTGAACGCTCAGGTAAAGCTGCAACTTCCAGCTGTCCATTAACACAGGAAATCCTCAAGTTCTGCCTAGCTCAAGTGGTACAGCCAATTTTTTTCTTCCAGGAAAGTCAGCCTCAGCTTGGGAAACAAAATGCCACAGTACTTTTCCTAAATGGAAAACCCAAGACACAGAGTGAGCATCAAGAGACCAGCTTTTAGCTTTCATATGGATGGCAAAGTGTTTTTGTTTATCTTTGGCAAGTATCTAAACATTGTATTGTGGAGCTGTGTCAACTGCTTAGTCAAACCAGCCAGACATGTCCATGGGACAAGACTGCACTCCTCCAGCTCACCTGCACTGCTGTTATGACCAGACATGAAGCATTCACCTTCCCCAGACCAGGCCTACATGCTTCACAAAAGAAAGGGACACTCTGCTTAAAGGCCTGGGCATTAGGCGATACATACACAACTGAAGCTGGCATTACCAACTTCAGAAGTTCCTATCTACTTCTGCTTCAGTATTACATGTCATCAAAACATCACTCCTCCAAAGTCTACACATACAACTGCTTGCTTACATCATGGCCCCATTAGATCAGTGATCTGATCTAGGTAAAACAAGCCCTGAAAAAAAAAGTTCCCTTAAATGAATTGTTTAAGATGAGCTGGATTAGAAGCTGCATTTTATCAGTGTAACAGGTGTGTTATCCCACAGCAACAGGAACAAGAGACTAGTCAACACTGCCACTGATTCAAGTACCAATGAAACTGCTGTAAAGCACTAGACAGTATTATGGGGTTTTCCCACCAACAGGAGGAACAGACAAATGCTACCGCCCCCCAGGAGTGACAGAAGAGAAAGTAGATGCTCACCTGGATTTTAGGGCACTGCTTCATCTTGTCCTCCTGGGGTATTGTGTTTGTGACTACAACTGCCTCAAAACAAGCATTGTTGATCCGAGAAATTGCTGGCCCAGAAAAGATCCCGTGAGTTAAGATGGCATAAACTTTGGTGGCTCCAGCTGACACAAGCCTACAACGGGGGGGAAAGGAGAAGGATGAGAAATTCTCAGCAAGTATTAAATGGACATTAGTGCAGGGCACATGGTAAGCATGAAAGGAGACAATACCATATGCTTAGGGGACAGGCTACTATTGATTCCCCCCTCCAGCCCACTATTGATTTGGGGGAAGAAAATAGTTTAACAAGTATCATAAAATCCACCACAGGCAAAGTATACATGAAAAAAAAGATATTGTTCTTGCCCTGGGACATTTGGACTAGATCATACAGATCACCTTCCGTGATTTTTGCCAACACAAGGTAGCAGATATTTAATACTGAGTGTTGCATGTGCTGGCATTTCTAGTGTAGAAGGCTTGAAAGATATCAAAGCTTGAAAAGCTTACTTCTAAGAAATTCAGATGTATGACCTTAAGTTGATGGACCAGACAGCACTTAGTTCTACCTAGCCATAGTCAGTGATGGTCTAGTGGAAGACATACTTTCAACACAAGCATTTTTAAAATAAAAAAAAGACACTATGGTCTTCTAGCTATTTCCACTGTGAGAACTTTAACTAGGCTTTTTACTTATTTTGTATGACATGAGATAAATAACCAAGAAACTGTATGTTACTTTGTGAAACGTGACATGCAAATAATCTGATTAACTCATTACATAGTGTTCACTAACAATAGATTTCTGATTTAGGAAAGAATCAGTCAGCCCTACTCACTTGTCCGCAGCATGACAGATGGTACCACATGTGTCCGCCATATCATCTACCAGAATGGCCACTCTGTCTTTCACATCACCCACCAGCACCATACGATCCACCTCATTGGCCTTCTTGCGCTCCTTGTGAATGAGGGCAAAGTCTACATTCAATCGATCTGCAATGGAGGTCACTCTGAAGAGAGAACAGTTTCCAAACAACACTTAACTCCACAAAACAGCTTCAAATCTCTTTTAAAACTATTAAGCACAAACTGCCACTGCAGTAAGAGGAGCTGTCACCAAATCTGTTACTGCTCCCAAGCAATTAATAGATGATATTCTGCCACCTTAGTTTCCCTTCAAGCAGTTAAACTGCAATCTCTCATCTAATCTCTTCTGATGACAGCAACTAGATTAAGATAAAACAGTCTTTCATCCCGACCACTGTAAATTAATTTGCATTGAAAGCTCAAAACAAACCTTAACCAGCAAGTTTGGCAAACCTGAAGTGATCAGAATGCTTGGGAAGCTGTCATCTCTATAACACTACACTGGAAAGGACAGCGATCTACTTGTATGCATGACAATTGAATGCTTATGTAAGTGCAAGTGCTGGCAGAAGGACAGTGGTAGAAGTACACACCCAATAAATGCAAGTCCACCACCTCACATTTACTTTGGTTCAAGTGACCACAGAACAACCTTACTAGAGGGACCTAAACTTTATATATTGATACTGATGAATAGTAAGGAGTTGAAAAGCATTAAGGGTGAGAAGAAACAAAATACACAGGCCCCTAAGAAATTCTATACTTGAGATGAGTAGACTCCTAGCCTCAGTAGATTAGACTCATCACCCTGGGAGTCCTACCCAATATTGTTAACCTAAACCATTAACTAATGTGTTTAGTTATGCAGTATCTCCATACACTA
>VYZW01032370.1:0-24847 GCA_013401315.1 Balaeniceps rex | reverse complement strand
TAGTTCTGCAGTATCTCCATAAAATATTGCACCAGCTAAGATCGACACATTTCAGTTTAAGTGGCTTTTGAAGAGGTTTTTTCAGGAGTCAGATTATAGCTGGCTGACTTGGCATTTCATATACTGCATTATGCAACAAGCTACAGAAGTAGCTGAATATACAAAAGGTCTTGTCCAATACATGGGCCGCAACAAAGCTACACAAAGACATACAGTGACCTACAACAGTAATATCTCTTGGCTGTTTGTAACAGATAGCTTAAAACACTCTAAGTATGTGAATCAGGTCAGCATGCACCAACATTTTGGTAGGACAGTCCTGAATTAAAGAATACATCTGCATCCCTTTGCTGTTCATATGTAGCCCTTATACAGAAGCATCAAGGAAGAGCCTAGTTTCTCCTAATAAACACCTGAGAACATTCTGAACTACCCACAAACTGGCATGTTTATCTTCAGAAAGATGGGAGATTGTCAAACTATCAAAGTAGGAATGTGCTATAACATATGTTGCTGCTTTTTGGAAAGGAACCATTCATCTTCCTTGCTCTCAGAGAAGAGGAAGAGTAGCAGCAGGCTTAAGTCCCAGCTAGATATTCAAATCAAGAGCAATAAAGTAAGAAAATGCCTCAATAGACTAAGCTTAATACTGCAAAGAAAATAGACTGGATAAAAATGTATCATTAACCAGCAGCAATAACCTTGTCTTCACACAGGGGATTGAGCTACATGATTCCCTCCTTCAACCTGCATAATTACCCTTCTACAAAAAATTGGTTTAGTCCAAGGGATGTAGTAATTGCACAATTCCTGTGTAGCTGTGATTCTAGAAGCTATTTAATTCTCCATGTAGCCCAAGAAACCTTCTAATAATTCCCTAGGAAGAATATCTGACCACTCTTTGCTAGCTGCCACACACTGTCTCACAGAAGGCAGGCTGGCAGAGGGAACATGTCTTAAGAATAAGGTCACAAGTGCTCTCAGGAATTCAGGCAGATAAAGAAGAAGCACCTGAAGCTAGCTGTCTGACAGCTTACCTCTTGGCTCCACCAGCATCTGGTGAAACAATGGTGCAGTTCTTCCACTCTGCAATATTCTCTTTGATCCATTTCAGTACAGCAGGCTCAGCATATAAGTTATCAACAGGGATATCAAAAAAACCCTGCAAGGAAGACAACAAACAGATGTAGCTGAAGGTCACATTCCAAAAACAGTTGGAAGAAGCCTTCTATATGATCAGGCATGCAGCCACCGCCCTTCCAGAGCTTTCAGCTTTCCTTTCTACCTCCCTTAATGCAAAGACAGTAGCCTTTGGGATACACAGAATAGTAACGTGTGAAGTCTTCAGAGACAGAAATAGTTTAGCAGCATAAATAACACTTTACATCTGACACCTTCACAACATGGAACTAGTTCTATCCTAAGGGGGTGTAGAAAACAAGCATCAAATGCACTCATTTTCAGAGCAGCTAGCTGCCTGTTTACAAAGTCAATCTTTAAAGCTCATTTCCTACGCTGTTTGCATCTACAGGAAACCTGTGAAAGAGGCTTGAGTAACATTTGTTTTTAAACTAATGCAGCCAGTTCCACAACTTTACACAGAGCCAGCAGACTCCTCCAGGTAAACCTCAAAGGTCACTAAAAGCCAGAATTTAATCCTGGACAGGGAGTAATAAGCAGGGGAGTGGGGGCAACTACTCTAGAGGAATGCTTCAAGGTGTGGGGTAACAGATCCTTCCTACCATCATTCCTTCTGCACTCAGCAACCCAGCAACTACAAGAACCAGGCTGAAACCAGCCAGATACTTATACACACAAACCCAATTATTCAACCGAATCTCACCATTGCTGCTGGTGAAAGGTCAACCCTATGGCACACATCACAACTCCAAGCCTCTTAGGGAAGAGGCATATCCCCCAGGCTCTCTTATTTCATGATCCTTCTGAAAGTCTTCTCAGCTGTGCCCCCATCGATTTTTTTTCTGAGAAAGTATTTCTGGGCAAATTATACTGGAAGAAATGATACTGAAGTGTGAATGGCTGCATTTTAACTGTTAAAATGACAGCCAGCCCATCTACATCACCAGGCAGTAGATATCTCACCCTTCTGGATTCAAAGTGTTTGCAGCAATACAGTAGATACCCTCCCCTCTGCCACACCCCCCCTCAGCTGCACTGAGTTGGTGTCTTGGTCTCAGAGCAGTTGCTCAAGGTGGAAAAAGACAAGACCAATAATTTAACAGCTTGCTGTCCCTCCTCTCCCTGGTATACACTCCTGCCACTTTCTTGCACAGCTCTGGTCAAGATTTCAATTGCTCTGTGAGACTATTCTGTTCACTAAGCCAGCAAAACCCATGAATAATTTTCAATTCACCAGCAGCTTGGGAGAGAACCAAAGCCAACTTATGTGGAAGGGTGGCACTGAATGGATATAAGTGGGATTGCCCATCTTGTCAGCAGCAAGCTATCAGATCACTGTCCTGGTCAACAGAACCCTCACAAGCAGCTGTACCAGTACACCTGGAGGCAGAGCTAACCTCAGGGCAGCAGTATTACCAGCCACTGTGTCAAACAGAGCACTGTTCACTTCTCCCTGACAATTCAGTAAATATCAGAAAGCTCTACTCAATATTTAAGAACACTCTTGATAAAGCCATTCTCCATCTCAAATTCCTCAAAGGACCGGTTAACAATACACAGCATCACTATGTGGCAGTAAAGTTGCATGGATCATTTACTAGCCCAACATTCATTTACACAGGACTCATTATGCTTAGTCTGATCAAGAACAGCTATAATTTCATTTACAGATGAACCTGTTACCCATCTCCCCATCCTCTTCTGACTGATTCTACAAGTCCCTTCCAGTCCCATATTCCCAAGTCCTAATCACCGCTGTGTCTTAAAAAAGATTGCTGGAAAGCCTGCAAGGCAGTAAAGAGTCTCTGACTGGAGCAGGTAAGTACTTCCCTGATTTTAGCTCCTACCTGAATCTGAGATGCATGCAGGTCCATGGTGATTATATGATCTGCACCTGCCACAGACAGCATGTTTGCAACCAGCTTGGCAGAGATTGGAGCTCGACTCTAGTACAGGAAAAAAAACAAACAGTATTTAAGACAAGTTCAACTCCTTCATTAAGATGTCAGTCTTCCACTTCTAGGCAATGATTCACAAGCAGTTACTAAAAGGAGTACTCATTAGCATTGCATCTTTTCATCAACTGGTGATTACAGCTTGGTGTATTTTCAAGAACTAGGTCTTTATGAAAAGATGAATTTGCAGTCCGATGCCCTGAGGTTTAAAGAAGTTAAAATAAGTTTTCTCTCTCCTCTACATACAAGTAAGTTTTATCTCCTCCTCTTAATCTAACCCCTGTCCAGCAGTCAGGACTTTCAAGATGCGCATTCATCTTCCCAGCAGAAACCTTTACCACATCCCTTACCTTGTCCTTTTTGTCCTGACGAGCATAAGGGAAGCAGGGTATGACAGCTGTGACTCTGCTGGCTGAGGCAATCTTACAGGCATTTATCATGATAAGGAGCTCCATCAGATTGTCATTGATTTCACCACAGCCACTCTGCACAATGTAGACATCCTCCCCGCGTACACTCTCGCCTATTTCCACACTGGGAACAGATGAGGAAAGGAGAATTGTATCCAAATACAAATTAAAACACAGCCATTACATATGCCTGCAGAGCAACCAAGGGATTGTATTCCCAAGGGTCTGTGGGCAACAGTGTCATACAATCAAGGGTGTTGAGCAGGAACACTGTTGCTTATTTGCTCAGTAACTATTTTACATCCCTCACTGATCAAATTTAATGGTTCAGTCAGTAAGGCTAAAAGCACTCAGCCTGTACTCTCAATCTCAACACAAGCTGAGCATATAAACACCCCAGAACAGGTCTTGTTTGCCCTGAATCAGAAGTACAACCACCTCAGCTAAAAGTAGTGTACAAAGGAAGCAAGGATGATGGCCAGTCACCAGAAAAAGCCAAGCCACACTTCTACCAGAAGCTATGCTGCAGCTGATTATTAGATTTAGAGTCATAACAGCTATTCACTGGCTTGAACAGAGAAGCCCTCCAGCATTTCACTTTGGAAAGGCTTTTGGGGTTAATTTCCTCCTGGATGTAATGCACACTAATCTCTGCTGAAGGGACTGAATACAAGCCAAAGGTCCTGTTTGCCAGCAGCAAACTGCCAGCTTCAGCACGTGTATCAAGACACCTGCACCAGAGGCAGAGTTGGAAAGAAAGCAGTAGTCTTAGGTTTGAGGTTTGATACAGGGCAATGCTGCATAAGGTCTTTCATAGAAACAGATTAACCACTAAGTACTTCCAACATTTCAGTGTAGGGAAGCCTGCCACAGATTTGGAAGTAACCAGAAGTCAGTCTACTGAAGACAAAGCTCTTCCATGCTTTCTTTCTTCTTGCACTGGAGATGCTCACCCAACTCTGCAGGCTGCTGCCACATCAAACTCTAGGAACAAGTAGACAATCACCCAACCCACTCCTAATGGCTTCATTTATAGAGCAGCTTAGGGTAGATTTCTAATTTTAATATTTCATTCTCTGACCTTCTTCCCCTCTTCTTCAACATGTTTTTGATGACTGCTAGGTATTTATAGTCTTACTGCTCAATATCCATCAGCAAACTGCTGTCATCTTTATAGCACACTGACTTACAGCATACGCTAATCTCTCAGGAAGAATTTTAGCCAGCATGAGAACTTTCTGCTAGGTAAGTGTCTGAATTAACAGTAGTTAGAATACAAGTGTCATCTCCAACTGTACTTACTAACAGTCTAATATTAAACTGATTAAAGACATTTATTGTACAAAAGTATCAATGATCTGTTAAAACAAACTGTTATTCTGTTAAAACAATCTTACTTTTTCTGGGAAGCATCTGCTATCAGTTTATTAGGGTAAATAAGATGTCTATTAGGTCTTAAAAGTCACATCACCTACTGACGTAAGAACCTGCTGGCTAGCCAACTGGATGGATAAGAACAATTAATAAAGAGCAATGAGAACAGTGCAATGGCAATATATCAGACTTTTTACAACTCTCCTCTACAACACTTTGTAACTGAAAACTTCAGAGGTAGTACAATCAATACCCATGCGATAGAAACATAATATTCTACGTCATGTGTACATCCTGGATTCTTCTGGAAAAAACTACTGTCTCCAGAAGAGAGGAGTGGGTTGGAGCAACCATTCAAGGTTCTTTGTATTATACTGTGCGGTGTATACATGCTTAGTGAAACCCTCTAAACCAAGCTTTAAAAAGCTCTGAATAGTTTTTAGCCTCTCCTTTCTTTTATTTTCTTCAAGTAGGATGGCAGCAAGACTTATAAAGCATAGAGACAAAAAACAAGATGAGCCTTAGGTTTCAGAGCTTGCGGGGAACACAGAGCACACAATTGCAACTGCATCATGGGCTGCAAGGTGCTGTCAGCCTCCGATGGTTCCTGAATAATTTTGTCAATACTTTTAAGACTCTGATGCTCTTCAGAGTAGTTTAAAGGCACCAGTTACACCCTAAGCACAAAACTGTCAAGCCTCTAGTCATCGCAGTCTAGACTAAGCAAGGAAGAGGCTAATCAACATGGGTGAAACCCCCGGAGGTGCATTCCCATCAGCTCCTAGCTTTCGGGGTGGTGGAGGCAAGGTCCGGCTGATGAATTCTGCCGCTCCAACCTCTACCATATGGCCGGGTGACACAAACCCTTTCCTCCACGTGTAGAAACACTGCACCCCCCAAGGCGCAGTGAGAACATGAAAACCGCCCGTCTGAAGCCCAGCACATCGTGGCACAGTCCGCACAGGAGACCGGCGCTTGCCAGAGGAGGCCGCTAGAGGCATTGCCGGGGCCGTGCTGCCGCCCAGCACATGGCTCACCGCCGCCGGGAGCTCTCCAGGGAGCACCACAGCCCCGGCCTCTCCCCGAAAGCCCACCCCGCCGGGGCCCCACCGCTCCCGGGGTGTCACGCTTTACCGGGCCGGGTGTTTCCTCTCCCTCTCATCCAGCACTCGGTAAACCCCGGCCCGGCGTCCAGCGGTACGATCACCATGCTGCCCCACGCTCTGCTCCACAGAAAGAGGCTCCGGGCGGAGAGCTGCACAAGCCGAGCCAGCGGCGTTACAAGGCGACACCTTGGCTGAAGAACGCCCACGGGAGACGCGGCCCCGGCCGCGGCCCTGCCCGAGGGCTGCGCAGCGACTGCCCGCAAGGGAAGGGCGGAATGCGCTGGAGGTCTCCGGCCCACCAGGGCCCAGGCAGGAGTGCTCCGCGCTCAGTGGAGGTCTCCGAGCGCGGCCCCCATGGAGCCGCCGCTCCCCCGGGGCCGGGCCCGGCCGCCCGAACCCCCGCGCCAGGCCGCGGCCCAAGCGCCCACCCCGCGCCCCGCACTACAAATCCCAGCAGCCCCTGCGCGGCAGCTGTGCGGACCCCAGCCCCGCAGCGCCCCGCGGCCCGCCGGGAGCTGTAGTGCGGCCCCGCCTCCGCCTCACCATGTCTCCTGGTTGCTGAACTTCTTCGTGACCACCTTGCCCAGCTCCAGGCCAAGGCGGTCGGCGATCTTCTGCGACAGGTCCTGGTGCGAGCTCCCGCTGAAGATCTTGATGTTGGGCATGATGGCGGCTGTGGTGCTCTCCTCCTCCACGCGCCGCCTCGCACCGCAACCGGCTGTCGCGCGGGGACCCACCCGCCTCCTGCGCGGGGACGCGGCACGGTGAGCGCGGGCCACGGTGAGCGCGGGCCACGGTGAGCGCGGGCCACGCCGACGCGCACCTACTCCGCCATCTTGCTCCTTCCCGCCAGCCGCGCGGGCCCTTTATAGACTCCTCGCCCCCGCGGACACGCCTCGGCGCGCTTTCCATTGGCTCCGTGGCGGCCAGGGGCGTGGCCCTGCCCGCCCCCGCAATGGCGCGGAAGGGTGGTGGGCGTGGCTCAGAGGTCTCCCGCCTGCCCCGCCGACCGCCTCAACAACGTCCCCTGGTGGCGGGGAGGGAGGGAGGCGTGGGCGGCCGCTCGCTAGCCCCTCCAGGGGGTGGGGCGCAGGGCAGGAGGAGTCCTGCGATTGGTCGTCGTCTGACTGCCTGGCCTGCGATTGGTCAGGGCGGCCGCGGCCGGAGCCGGCCAACGCCCCTGCCCCACGTGGCCCTAGGGGGGGGGACGGACGGGGTTAGTTGGTCGCGTGATTGGCAGTCGACCCCCCCCCCCCGGCGGCCATGATGGCTTCCCTCCGTCAGGGGAGGCCCCGGGAAGAGGCAGGGCGGGGGAGACAAAATGTCCCCGCTCCCGCCGAAGGCCGCCGTCCCCGCGTCCTCCGACCCCGGCGGGTGAGGAGCCCCGCGGCGGCAGGGCGGGGTTACCTCAGCATGCCGCTGTGCCTGTGCCCGCTGCCTCCTTCCTCTGCCGCCGCGGGCTGCCAGCGCCTGCCCTGCGCTAAGCAGGCGTCACCTCGCCGGGCCGCAGTACCGCGGCGTAATGCAGTACCCCAGCGGCATGCTGTACGGGCGTCACCTTGCCCGGCTGCTGTACCGCCGTGTCACACCGCACAGGCACTGTCACCTCGCCAGGTCCTGTACCCCCGCGACAGGCTGTGCAGGCACCACCTTGCCAGGCTGCTGCACCCTGCATAGCGCTGCACAGGGGTCACCCTGCTGCGTCTCAAACACGGCCACCACCTCGCCATGCCGCTGGACGCTGCCCGTTGCACCGGCACGAGTGACTCGGGGTGCCATGGCATCGCAGCCGCAGCCCCACGCTGTGCGGCTTCTCTGGCTTGTGCTGTGCTGTAGCTACTTCCAAGCAAAGCCTGGAGTTGTGGGGTGATGGCCTGTGGAGCCCCAGGCACAGCAATGTCCTGCAGCAGCAGCAGCATGGGCTGGGCACCCACCATTTCACATTTCTCTGTGATTTTCACATTCTCATTAAGAGAAATTGTAGTTTTTCCAGCACAAACAGAAGCCCAGGCACCTCGGCTGAAGGCTGTGCAGAATCAAGGACAGCAGGGGAAACGGGAGCTCTGCTGCCTGATCAGCTGTGCCCAGGCTGCCGCACTGAGCCCAGCGGTTGTGACTGGTCCCCGGCTATTAGCCTCAAAGGTTGGGTGGGACGATGTGTTGACAATTATCAAGTTGGGGCAAGTTTTTAATTTTTGAAGGGTAGTCCTTATTTTCTTCACTTGAAGATAAGCCTTTTGCTTTCTTGTCTTGCAAACTTCTAGTCTACAAAAATACTACTAATTGATTTTGTTTGCCCTTTCCTTCAAGTATGCTGTGCTCAGTGTCTCTTCCTTTGGCCGAATTGTGAATTGATCCCATTTCAAAAGTGAAATGATGGTAGCGGGCTTTATGTGCGAAGAGGCACTGACTTCTCGCATATATAGCTACTACAACTGGTCTCATTGCAAACTCAATGAGAAAAAATATCATGATAGCCGTAATCAACATTTTATGCACTTGTCCTCAGAATTTGCAGCAATATTTTCTGCTATTTATTTTTCTGTTGGAAATAGCCTTTGGCCACGTTTTGAGACTAAAAAAATCATAATTGTGGTAGATACTCTGAATTGCAAATACAGAGGTGTTTTCTTCTGTCTTCTGGATCATTGTTAAAACCCATGTGGGTACTATTTTAACAGGCCGTCTAATTCAATTTCTGAGGGTTTTTTACATTTATAATTGGGGTTTTGTACCTAATTCTGTAATCTCCTGTGAACCTTCAGCCTGTGATTATATTATGCAGATTAATTTAGCTTTTGGAAAAATAAACACTGTGTTTAAAGGTTTTTAAATATACAAAATAAGCCACAAACAGCTTCTTCAAAATTTGCACGCAGTCGTGTAATTCCTACTTGTTTTACTTGACTGTCTCATAGATAACAAACTTCTGCAATGAATTTGGCATTGATAAATTATTGGTTTGAGTCCTTGAGAATTCAACTGGAAGAAATAATCCGCAATTCACAGAGGCTGGCCACGTTTTCTTTATTTTGTCTTGCAACTATCCTGGCCCAAAATGCTGCTGTCACTATCCCCAAAGGCCAGTAAACTAATGATTACAAAATCATACTTTGAGGAGGTTTTATATAACCCTTTGTAGGGTGTCATTAAACTTGGAATTAATCTGGATTAAAATAGGCATTAATTCCCATACTTAGCATTGATGGGAACTGGAATATCAATATATGGTAATTTCGATTTTTTTGGTGTAGCTGTAGCAGCTTGTGAAATGCTGTGACATACAGCAAATCCAAGGAATGGCAAAGGAAGAATATGGCCCTTTGCTTCCAATTTGTTGCTAAACATTGCTCATCTTAATAACACAGAAGAAAACTTCACTGTCAGATGGCTACCTGGTGGTTCAAGTGATGGGATTTGTGGATACCTTCCAAATTTCTAGCAGCCATATTCTTGCACAAAATCCAGATCACTGTAACCATTCCCTACTCCTGTACTTTTGTCTGGAGGACACCTAAAAAAACCTGGCAATTTTCTTGGCCTTCTTATATGGGCCTTTCACAGTTCACAACATTCTTTTCAAATGACAGTTTGGGATAATTGCAAGTTTGCAATGGCTGTTCTGTACATATCTTTCAGTGATAAAGCTACGTAGTCTAAAAATAACTTCAAGGCCTCTCCTCCCTGCAGAACACAGGCTACAGAAGGTTTGTTGCTGCTACTGCAGTTTGAAGAATTTGAAAGATGGATAATTTCTTTCCAGTCCCCAAAATATTTGTTTCTGGTTTTGAACCATTTGCTTCAGTCTTGGTTTCAATTCCATTTTTCCCCCTGCTCTTGAATGCAGAATGAGTGTCTTCTGTGCCCCAACACCCCTGCCCCCTCCCAGTTTATTTGTGAACCAGGCACTGGGAACCTGAGGCTGAATGCAGCAGAAGATATATTAAAACATGCAAATTATGCCTCTTATTGACGAACTCTGTCTGAGTTTCCCCTATACTGGACTTTTGAAGCAGCATATCTATCAGTTTGCTCTTAGGATCACGGCAATGGGATTTGCAGGAGTGAAAAATCTGACAAAAGATGAAATTAGATCCTTAATCCTGTAAACCAGGGACTGGAAACCTTTCATGTGTAAAATCAAAGACTTTTTTTTTGCCTGAGCTAGAGGCCAAGCGTGCTTTTGGGAGCCCCAGCAGCCGTCAGAAGCTGCCCGCAGGAGGGAAGATTTTGCGGAGCTGCTGGTGGACGACACCTTTTCCTCCAAGGCAAACAGCCAGGGGCTAGATGCTGTGGCTGCTCATAGTCTCTCCACCTCTGCATAATCTTGCTGCCTTGCACTGCTCACAGCAGTGTTAAATGGCCACAAGTGCCATCTAAGAAAAGTCCCTGCTACCCTTCAGTGTTTCAGCTACCACAATGTCTTTGTAGGTTAGACAGCACTTTGGTTATGAGGACAAAAGTCCACCTACCTTAACCATTTATCACTATCAATAGAAAAGCTCTTAGAACAGGATAATCTCAGAGATTTGATTGAGGAGAAGCTCTTAATGCACCAAAGTCTTACTTAAAGCCAAAAAGCTTGCTCATGAGGTTCATCAGCCATTTCTATTAGCAGCTTGCATTGCCATTAACTGAAGAAGGGACAAGGAGAACCAGCTTTGAAGAGGGAGGTGTTTACCTGGTTCTTGGCCTAAATGGGATGAATGGAGATACTGCATGGTTGAAAACCACTGGCCTGTAAGTCAGGTTGTCTGTCAAAGGATGCTTAGGAAAATGATCACAGCCTAAGTGAAGTTTGGATGTGACAGTGCATTGGAGTATCTCAAATCTTGTGTGGACACCCTTATTCAGAATTAAAGCACCTAATTCCAGTTGGCTTGCTTCATTCTGAAAGTAAAATATAAATTGAATTATCTACTTCCAATCTAAAGAATTCTATTTAATTTTCCTGTGGTTTACAATATGGGCAAACACAACTTGGTTTTGGTAGCAGAAAGAACAAGCTCATAGCCTGAGCTGCTGTGTTCCCTCATGCTTTGGAAATTTTGAAGTAAATTACCGTCCAACTAATGAGAACCTGAAAGAGCACAAATGGCAAAAACCCCTTTTTATTCACCTGATTCTGTGGAGATGCATTTAATAAGAAATACCATTGTGTTTCATGGCCTGAGAATGTATTTTCCAGGAAGTTTTAAGCAGCGCATGAACACCATCGAATTTCATGATGTCAGTCAAGACAAGTAGCCCTTGTCCCTCTCTTAGCACATTCCTGCATACAATTGCCACTCAATTACCACCAGCCACTTAATCAAGGACACATTTTTATGCAGAAGGCCTGTGGCTGAGGGTTGTTTTTTCTTTCTGTTGCCTTGTGACGGCACTGCCTCACAGCCGGTTCTGTTAATGAATGGCACTTGACAGGAATAACACAAGGCTCTGCCTTTTGCCTTGGTGGCTGAAAGAAAAGTAGAAGCTGGAATAAAATTGAGGCCAAAAAGAGGTGGGAGGCCATAAGGGAAGTAGAGGCCAAAAAGCAGTGCAAGACTGACAAGCAGTGGGCGGCTGAAAAGGGATGTAGAAGTTGAGAAAAAGTTAGGGCTGAAAAGGGGTGGGAGGCCAAAAAGGAGTCAGCAGCTCTTGGCACTGGGACTCTGAGCGCATGACGTACACCAGCCTCACAAATGTCTCAATGAGGCTGCTTAGCACCTGGAAGCTGCTCGTGATGGCGGAGAGCATGTGGGTAGGACTCTTGTCGACGGCTGCCACGCGGCGGCAGGATGCCCGAAACTCCTTGAACTTGAGGGCGAGCTCTTGCTTGTACTCAGCCAGCTGAGAGATGTAGGGTTTGCAGTCCCGGACATCAGGGCTCACCACACTCTGCCTCAGGATAGTCAGGAGCTCATTGGTGTCCAGCTGCACTTGCAGAAACCCATTGGGAAAGCTGTAGGCATGGCCTCGAAGGGTGTTGATCTTTGCCAAGCTCCCCTCAAAACTGGAGGTCCTTAAATCTATTTCCTGGGTCTGGCTGTCATTGGGACTGCTGCAGGCTGTTGCATCTAGGACCTGAAGAGTCCTGCTCATGACTGGGACCATCTGATTGTCCAGCTTCATTCCCGGGATTATCTGCATGGGGATGGAATAGGACAGCTCATCCTTCTCGCTCCCATCATCTGCCACATCGCATTTCCTGTAGTAGAAACAGTACCGGATGGAGCAGCACTTCTCATCCTCCATGTCTTCATCCCGCAGCTCAGCAGGACTTGGATACATCTCCTCCTGGACAGAGAACACTGCTGAACCCTTCTGGTTCTTCTTCTCCTGNGGAAGGGTGGTGGGCGTGGCTCAGAGGTCTCCCGCCTGCCCCGCCGACCGCCTCAACAACGTCCCCTGGTGGCGGGGAGGGAGGGAGGCGTGGGCGGCCGCTCGCTAGCCCCTCCAGGGGGTGGGGCGCAGGGCAGGAGGAGTCCTGTGATTGGTCGTCGTCTGACTGTCTGGCCTGCGATTGGTCAGGGCGGCCCCAGAGGCCACAAGAAAAGTAGGGGCCGAAAAGGCGTGGGAGGCTGGAGAAGGTTGGGAGGCTGAAAGGAAAGTGGAGGCTAAGGAAAATTTAAGGTGTAAGAGGGGTGGGAGGCTGAAAAAGGCTGCATCTCCAGGGTTTGGGCCTTCTGCATTTCTCTCCCCTCCCCTGACTCTCGCTGAACACTTCAGAGGCCCGAGGCTTTTCTGTGTGGGAGCAGAAAAACCAGCCGCCACTTCTGGGAGCAGTTCTGCTGGCTGCTCACTTTCTGCCTGCTTCTCTGCCTCTATCGTTTGTTTTGCAGGGATTATTTTTAGATAAATCCTCGCTCTGCTACTCGAAGCCACTTAGATGCAATAAGAACTGTCTTGGTTTGAGTTTTTACTGACTCTACAAGAACCCCCTATTCTTTCCTTTGTTGAGAAGATCTTTATCACAGGTATCCCACTGCGTCCGATGGGTTGTATTTCGGAGTGAAGCTCACGCATAGCACTGTAAACGCTACCAGAGTTACACAGGACCTGGGTGAACCAGAGTATATCCACCAGGAAAAAGCACACCATTTGTCAGGAAAAGGAGAAAACTTTGGGAAATAAATGGTATTTTCAGTTCTCCACTAGAAACAATATGGACTTAGGGATGAAAAGCTCTTTAAAGGATCCTGACTGGTCCCTTGTGTTCCTGATCTTTCTACTCAGCATTTTTACTGTGCCTTTCTAAGGAGCCCAGTTGAAAGTATGAGGATGGAGTCCTGTTGTTCTATCAAGAAGTGAATGGTCATTAGATTCAGGAGTATTTCCAAGGTGCTTTTCAAAAGTGGGATTTAGTGGAGTGTTATAAAGTGTCCTGGACCATGTGTGTAGACCCAGTGCATGTCCTCAGCCCTTTCATCTCTGTCCCCAGCCTTTGGCATGTGCAACAAACCTCAGAGAGGCAGCACTGGGATTTCTGCCACTTTGATCACAGCATGTTTGCTTTTTAATGACTATAGTCCAGCTGCAGAAAACACCCTCCCTGTTCACTCTGTATTTGGGGGGCAGGTGACAGCAAGGGGCACCATCTCAGCTGGGCTGGAAGGTTGTGCAGCGGCTGCAGTGGGATGAGGCTTGGGCAGGTTCCTCGTCTGCTCATGCCCTGACATGGAATTACACAGCCTGACACAAAAACCTTTGGAAAAGTTTCCCATCATGTGTACGGACTGTTTTCATATATACTAAATAAGGTCGGGTGATGTAGATAAGCTGAGTTACCTGTCTTCCCTGGCAGACTTTTCCTGTGTCCAATTAAAGCCATGGGTGTCCCAGCCAGCTCCACCGTGTCTGCCTATGCGAGGAATGTGTTAGGTTGTTTTACACAGGAATCCAGACACTGTGCTTTAAATGAGGATAAAATTTAGACATTACTCATTTCTATTTGACTGTCAGCTCCCTTGGGCGTGATGAAAGCAGCAGTGGGTCCCAGCTATTCAGTTCTCCCTGCTGTTGTATCTGGGGCTGCTGCGATTCCTGTGTAGTGTTGCCAGGACCTTGGAGAGGATGGAAATCCCGACAGGAGAATGCGGCCACTACGCCGCGGGGATTAGAGTTCAAAGTGCTTTAAACCGTGGTGCCCAGTTGTTGTTTCCAGCTGACAATGACCAGCAAAGTCCATAGAGACACAAGCAATTTTATCCAAACCTATCTTGGGACTACTGCTTGAGGTCTGCTAATTCTCCAGCTCCTGCTTTTGACACTTTAACCCCTGAAAGCCAGGTCTTCTCTTTTTCTCATGTGTATTAGAGGGACCAGCAATGGCCCAATTGTTGTTCCTTTTCTATCCATTGTTACTGATAGAGCCCTGGTGAGGACTCGTTGGGAGTGGACATAATTTAGAGAAGATTAAGGGAGGAAGCAGACTATGGGAGCGCAATGACATCAGATGGTCACGAATGCATGTTGCAGCTGAGCAATGCTCATGAGGGTTGTGAAGGCCCTGGAGGAAATCTGCGCCAGCTGTAATGCTACAGCAAAAAACTCAGGGTGAAGGCAGTATGAGATGGGCAGTTACTGCTGGTGCTGCTCTGAGAGGGTGGTAAAGGGCAGGCGAACACAATCTGCCACGTGCAGGCAGATTGCTCTGGTGGGAGGGGATGGAGAAAAATTGATTTATCTTTATGCACACACACCTGGAAAACAATATTGTCCTCTTCTGAGAGCATATACTTTGCTTTTAACTCGCTGGGGGCAGTGGCTTTGATCTGAAGAGGTGCTGATTCTAAATGAGAACAAGGCAGTCTGCAGGTAGATAAACTAGATGGACAGTGAAATGGGAACTAGATTTCGAAAAAAGAAAAATTACTTTTCTCTGTGCTGTTTTTTGAAAAATCTGTGATTCAAAAACATTAACTAGAACATTTTACCTGGATCATTTCCTTTAAGAGTATTTACAAGTGCCCAACAGAGTGAGGCTGCAGGGACAGCACCTAAAGACGAGTACAGCAATAATAAAGGCAGGGCTTCATCATCCTTCTCAGGTACGTACCAGTACCAGTATAGCTCCTCCCTTCACACAGGGACATTTGACTGATCCTGGAGCACCTATCGCCACCGCTGTACAAATAATAACAGTGTGCTGTGAAGAAATAAATCCTTTCTGGCAGGGCGCTGATTGCCCACTAGATGGTACTAAGCATCGACTCTGAAATTGCTGATTAAACTGCCTGCTGTCAATAATATTTTCGGGCTCTGGGGTTTGTT
Source organism: Balaeniceps rex (assembly GCA_013401315.1). Taxonomy (NCBI): domain Eukaryota; kingdom Metazoa; phylum Chordata; class Aves; order Pelecaniformes; family Balaenicipitidae; genus Balaeniceps; species Balaeniceps rex. The sequence goes on along the minus strand of VYZW01032370.1, from coordinate 9,607 downwards.
AGAAAACCTCTTGGCTTTCCCATTTTTTTGATCCATACCCAGCTTTATAAATAGGTGGCTTTTGTCCTATTCAGTGTCATCATTAGTTAGTTCAGCATGGGAAATGGTGTGATGCAGACTAAAATAACGAGCCTGGAGGCACAGAGAACGTGTGTGAGTCTCAGCTGCTGCCGCCTTTGCTTTAGACAACACATTCAACCCCCGTACAGAGAATGACCCAGTTCCTAAGTTTTTTCGTGTTGGATCTTTATCAGACTTGGCTTTTATAGTTCCTGGAGGCTTTGGGGCACATAGAGGGCACACATCAGTGCCTTCCTCCCTGATAAATAGAGGGCAGTTCATTGTGCCAAGGCAAAACATGTCCCCAGAGGGAACAGGATATTGGAAACGTCATCTGTAGCTAGGAAACTGTTTGCCTTGCTCAGATTTCTCCCCTGGTCAGGCATTACGCTTTTGCTGGGCTTTCCCCTGCAGACACACCTGAACAGTCCCACAGGGCCGCAGAACCATCAGGCCACCAATGGCAGGTCGCACACCGTCACCTCTTCCCAGGTAGAAGAGCAAATGCCAGGCCAGGCTGCGACTTGGCTGAAAACACTCACTGGAGCTGGTCAGTGGGTGCTCAGCTTGGCTCAACTGAAAGGGATCAGGCAGGAGTTTGCTAAGAGAGCGGGGTTAAAGCATGTCCTGGCTTCTCCCCTGCTCTAGGGGCAGGAGGGTGTCCTGCGGGCACCAGGAGGACCACACTTTCCCCAGCACGGCCACAGTGCCCAGTGCCAGCAGTGAAGGGCCGAGTGCCGCTGAGGTGTTCCCCTCCCGGAGGGGAATTAAGCCAAAACGCCCATTAACAACACAAAACCGTGCCAAGTCAAACAGTTCATTTCAAACCTGCATTTTTGCTGCTTCATGGCTTCGTTCATAGCCTGGTACTTAACTGCTGTGGAGTCCAACTATGTTGTGGAGTCCTTAAGCTGTGCCCTTCCAGTACGAGATACGTGCATTTCTATAGCAACAAAAATAGGGGGTTTTGCTTACAAACAGTGTTCTGTACAGCTAAGATTTCCACAAAGTTCTTAAAAAAAGACACAAATGCTAGTTTGGATATTAAGATTAATATATTTAATCTTCCTTGTTTGTAAAACAAGACATAAATTTGTGTATATATATAATTTATATATTTTTTATTTATATATACTATATACAGACAATAAAAAAATTTTCCTCTGTATTAGACTGAGAGATTTAAGGAGGAATGATATAGGCATAATGGGTAGCTCGAAGAAACTCAGAATTTCGTAATAGATAATTCACGGGGAAAAGTAAAACACAGCTCCCTGTCGGCCTTCAGCATTATAACAGGCTTTGCCCACCACGGACTGAAATCCGAATTGCTCTTCCACTGTATATTTGCTACATGGTTCTTGAAAGCAGGAGGTTGTCCCCACAGCAGGATCCTCTCTGCCTTGCTGACAGCAATGGCCAAAGTCCAGGACAGCCATGGGCCAGGGGAGGTTATTGCACTCAGTAGAGGATGCGCATGTTAAAAGCACATTGTGCATTTCCATAACTCCTATGGAAGAACAAGAGATTTTGAATGTGCGTATTTATAAAAAATAATAGAGATGGGAAGCAATTGATCGTACGGAGATCCCTGATCACCCCCAAGCACTGGGGCAAGCTGGCTGGGTTTGACAACCGGTCTCACTCCTGGCACTGTGAGGCCGATGCCACAATCTCCCTTTCCAGCCGGAGGTGGGTGGAACGGGGAGAGGTGCAGGGACCCCAGCAGGACCCGCGCTCCCCGTGCACGCGTGAAGTGCAGTGGGTGGAAGGGTAAGGGCAATGCAATGTGTAACCTTACATTTTTCTCCTCACTCTGTTTTGGAGGGTGGGTGACTGCAGTGAAGCACCAATTAAGGCGATCTGATTGATTAGGTCTAGAAGTTTGACTGGGAGGAGGAGGGGAACCTCGGGGTGCAAAGGGAAGCAATTAGGAATCATTTTACCGTTCACCTGGAAGTGAAAAAAAATCCAAAACCCCCAACTCCAAATAAATAACCATCACACAGTACTAAATAATGCTTCTTATGGCAGTCAGTCCAGTGGAGACAGGAAAAGGACCCCAATGCCCTGGCTAGGAGAGCAGCTCCTTTGGCCGATGGCAGTAGCACTGCCTGGCTCAGGGGCAAGCTGTGGCTTGCAGGCAAAGCTGATCTGGTGTTCCTCTCTAATGGGCATGGTGAAAGGAAATAGGAGAGGGTTTGGGCTGAGCCTTGGAGGCACGGACCTGACCTCTGGAGAATGGTGTGAAAGAGGTCTCCTCTCAGCTGCTAGCCCAGCTTCTGTCTTGCAGTGGTCAAAGACCAATCTGGGTTCCTTGCAGGCTCTCTAGTGTGGACACAGCCATCCAGCAGAGGAAGGGAAACACAGAGTCACAGAATCAAAGAATCATTTAGGTTGGAAAAGTCCCTTAAGGTCACTGAGTCCAACCATTAAACTAACACTGCCAAGTCCACCACTAAACCATGCTCCTAAGTGCCAGGTCTACACGTCTTTTAAATACCTCCAGGGATGGTGACTCAACCACTTCCCTGGGCAGCCTGTTCTAATGCTTGATAACCCTTTTTGTGTAGAAATTTTTCCTAATATCCAATCTAAACCTCCCCTGGTGCAACTTGAGGCCATTGCCTCTCATCCTATCACTTGCTACTTGGGAGAAGAGACCAACACCCACCTCGCTACACCCTCCTTTCAGGTAGTTGTAGAGGGCAGTAAGGTCTCCCCTCAGCCTCCTCTTCTCCAGGCTAAACAACCCCACGTCCCTCAGCCACTCCTCATAAGACTTGTGCTCCAGACCCTTCACCAGCTTCGTTGCCCTTCTCTGGACACGCTCCAGCAACTCAATGTCCTTCTTGTAGTGAGGGGCCCAAAACTGAACACACTATTTGAGGTGTGGCCTCACCAGTGCTGAGTACAGGGGGACAATCACTTCCCTGGTCCTGCTGGCCACGCTATTTCTGATACAAGCCAGGATGCTATTGGCCACCTTGGCCACCTGGGCACACTGCTGGCTCATATTCAGCCGGCTGTCGACCAACACCCCCAGGTCCTTTTCCACTGGGCAGCTTTCCAGCCACTCTTCCCCAAGCCTGTAGCGTTGCATGGGCTTGTTGTGGCCCAAGTGCAGGACCCAGTACTTAGCCTCCTTGAACCTCATACAATTGGCCTCAGCCCATCGATCCAGCCTGTCCAGGTCCCTCTGTAGAGCCTTCCTACCCTCAAGCAGATCAACACTCCTGCCCAACTTGGTGTCATCTGCAAACTTACTGAGGGTGCACTCAATGCCCTCGTCCAGATCATTGATGAAGATGTTAAACAGAACTGGCCCCAGTACTGAGGGGGACACCACTTGTGACCGGCCGCCAACTGGATTTAACTCCATTCACCACAACTCTTTGGGTCTGGCCATCCAGCCAGTTTTTTACCCAGCAAAGAGTACACCCGTCCAAGCCATGAGCAGTTTCTCCAGGAGAATGCTGTGGGAAATAGTGTCACAGCCTTTCCCTCGTCCACTAAGCGGGTCACCTTGTTGTAGAAGATTAGGTCAGTCAAGCAGGACCTGCCTTTCATAAATCCATGCTGACTGGGCCTGATCACCTGGTTGTCCTGCACATGCCATGTGATGGCACTCAAAATGATCTGTTCCATAACCTTCCCCAGCACTGAGGCCAGACTGACAGGCCTGTAGTTCCCTGGATCCTCCCTACTTGCATGCATTAAGCCCTCGCCTTTTACACAGGCAGTACCTGTGCTCAAGCCTAGGGCACTGGTGACTAAGCTGTGAGAGTAGAGCCTGCTAGGGTGACCTAGCTCTGCCCCAGGCTTATGGCATCCTGCCCATGCTAGGACTGCTTCCCAAGCCCTAGCATAGCAGCAGGGACTTGCACCCCAGAGATCCCGTCTGCTGCTAATTACGTTGCGTTTGTGGGCCAGGAAGACCCTGGAAGCAGAAGAGCTGTTCACGTGGCAAGACACTGGTTTGACTCCAAACTGCTGAAGTGAAGCCAGGAGATCTCAGCTCAGTTCCTGCTAACTCACTGGCCCACCACACGTCGTGACAAAGGTCTTTGCACAAGTGAGGCCCAGAACCACATGAAACCAAACTAGCATGGTGACTGTGCCCCCCAAGTGCCATCACTGACAAGCCAGCATGGGAGAGCAAGCAGAGCAGCTGCTTGAGACCCCTGATGAGCTGGTTGCACAGCTTGCAAAAGGGCATGAATTTACCCTTCAAAAACACCACCAATGCAACCATCCATTCTGCAGAGATAAAAGAGCATCTTGGCTATCGCAAACCCCAGTAGCTGTGGGCCTACAGACACGCATCCCCTCACCAGACCTATGCGATTTGAGAACCACTAGCACGTGGCCCGGCACACACTGGCTTGTTGGTTTTCATAGCTGGCTTACTTATTGATCAACGTCTTTAGGGAGCGTGTGAGCGTGCTCATGACAGTGGCAACCGTGGCTGACTGGTGGGCGAGCTGCTCCACCGTCTGCTGGTGGCTCAGCGTTCTGGTTGTGGACTCTTCTGCAGCCTTCAGGAGGAAAGTGTAGTTTCTCACCACTTCCTCCACCTTCATCAGCAGCTCTTGACGCTGGGACTCTGAGCGCACGACGTACACCAGCCTCACAAATGTCTCAATGAGGCTGCTTAGCACCTGGAAGCTGCTCGTGATGGCGGAGAGCATGTGGGTAGGACTCTTGTCGACGGCTGCCACGCGGCGGCAGGATGCCCGAAACTCCTTGAACTTGAGGGCGAGCTCTTGCTTGTACTCAGCCAGCTGAGAGATGTAGGGTTTGCAGTCCCGGACATCAGGGCTCACCACACACTGCCTCAGGATAGTCAGGAGCTCATTGGTGTCCAGCTGCACTTGCAGAAACCCATTGGGAAAGCTGTAGGCATGGCCTCGAAGGGTGTTGATCTTTGCCAAGCTCCCCTCAAAACTGGAGGTCCTTAAATCTATTTCCTGGGTCTGGCTGTCATTGGGACTGCTGCAGGCTGTTGCATCTAGGACCTGAAGAGTCCTGCTCATGACTGGGACCATCTGATTGTCCAGCTTCATTCCCGGGATTATCTGCATGGGGATGGAATAGGACAGCTCATCCTTCTCGCTCCCATCATCTGCCACATCGCATTTCCTGTAGTAGAAACAGTACCGGATGGAGCAGCACTTCTCATCCTCCATGTCTTCATCCCGCAGCTCAGCAGGACTTGGATACATCTCCTCCTGGACAGAGAACACTGCTGAACCCTTCTGGTTCTTCTTCTCCTGTGTTATCTGGACATAGGAGGGGTCAGCCACTCCAGAGGCTTCCTGGATTTTGCTCTTCAGAACAGGACAAAGGATGCTGGGCTCAGGCTCTTTCTGGGGGCCTTTCTGCTTGGTTGTATAGGTGTTCTGGTAGATGTCAGAGGACAGGGATGTCCTATCAGTATTATCTATTTCACTGACACTATAGCGACGCAAGAGCTTCCTGTAGTGTGGAGCACCCATGCACTCCCCCCGGGAAGTGCATGTTGTCAAACAGGACATGCTGTTCTCTGGATCTGACCGGTAGTCTCTGGACTCTAAACTTGTGGATCGTATCCGCTTGCCTTTGGAAGGGCTGCTCACACTTGTCAACCTAATGGCTTCTGCCTGCTTCTGGTCATCAGTAACTTTATCCCTCCCTCGCCTCTCCAGTTCTGGCATCACCAATTGGTTAGGGGGTGGCCTTACCCCCCTGCAAATCCGCTTGCAGTCGCAGCTGCGCCTTTGCTCCCTGGACATCCCTGGGACTTTTTGCACAGGACTGCTCCTCAGCTGGCAGCTGCAGCGCCCAGGGGCAGGAGGGTGCAGATACTCCTGTGGTGGGAGGTCACCTTTGCTCTTTGGCTTGAGCAGCTCTTCAAGGAATTCCAGCTCATACTGCTTCACCTTCTGCAGCTGGGCCTGCCGCTCATCCGTCTCCTTCTTCAGCCGGGTTGGAAATGTTGCAGAGAACAGGTTCCTCAACCTGAAGGGAGCTTTTGGAGCTTTGGGTTTAGCTGGGACATCAGCATCTTGTTCAGTCACCTCCAGGACTTTTTCTGCTTTTTTGGAAGGCACAGTACTGATCTGCAGGCTCTCGGATCTGGGCACCAGCTGGATTGGTCTTTTGGGTTCCTCACTGATGCTCCTAAAAGTGCTACCAGGTGATGGAGAGTGTAGATTGCTACTCTCAGCTTTTAAGCTTTTGACTGAACTTTCCTGTTGCATTTTCTGCCCTTGGTTTGAAGGAGCTGTGTGTTTCTGAAAGACGAGGCTTGTGGCTTCCCCACCTGCCTTCTGAGCTGGCTCTCTGCTTGTGGCTTTTCCTGGAGCATCTCTACTCACTTTTTGCTGGTAGCTTTTAGAGGCAAAAGTCTTACTGGGCATCATTTCCTCACCTGCTGAGGCAAGGTGGAAAGCTTCAGCCTTACTGCCATGAGCTTCTTTAGGACTTGGAGAAACTTCACAGTGCTGCTGCGGAGAGAGTTGCTGCTGTTGCTGACAGTTGCATAATGTCTCTGCAGCTTGTGGATCTCCTTTAAGTTTCAAAGGCTTGCTGCTGGCTGATGCACAGCTGCTGGTACCATTCATGTTCTTGTCTTCTTTTGAGGCTGCTACCACTTGGGGAGCTGAGCCTTTTGCATTTGCCACTTGCTGCAGAGCAGCTGAAATGATGGCTGGAGTTACACCACTTTTTTGATCCAGGAGGAGCTTGGAGCTTGGCTGGACCTCTTTGGGCATCTTCTCTTGTAGATCCTGTGCCTGCTCCCTGCTCGGGGCTGCTGTGGCATGCAGAGATACCTCAAAGGCAGCTTTTGTGTGGCCTGCACCTTTGCATTCAGAGCCTGGCCCAGGAGCCCACCTGTTCTGCTCACTAATCTGGGGGATCAGCACTGGCTGGACAGCCAAGGTGTAGCTCTGCTCAGCATGCTGCTGCTCCTGTTTGCTCTTGCAGTTGGTAGGGTTGGGGCTTTGGTGAGAGAAAGCTGGCTTCAATGAAGGGCTTGGCTCCTCGCGGCTGAGGGGGCAGGGTGAGGTGAGAACAGCCTGGGCAGCACAGCTCTGGATTCGGAAAGGCAAGTCCTTTCTGGCCAGGAGGTTTTCTTTGTTGATGTGTTGAGCAAGGAAGTAGGCTGCGTTCTGATGTTGCTTCATAGCAGAGACCATTTCCGAGACATCAGTTAGCTCCGAAGAGTTGGTTTCATGGCCAGAATCCAAGGATGACTCAGGAGTGATGGCAGCCAGGACAATAAGACCTGAGGAGGGACACAAAGAAAACCCCACAACAATACTCACACCACACTGCTATGCGGCAGGAGGGTCCCAGGAATGCAGGACACAGCATCCCATCAGAGAAACTTTAGTGACTTCCCACAACTAAGAGGTAATGCTTTTAAGAGAGGTCACTTGTCAGCACTGAGCTGGCTTGCTAGCTCAATTTAGCAAGAGCTCTTGGCCCAGGAAAAGGTCCTGGGAAGCTTTCCAGTGCTAGCGACAGCAGAGCAACAGCGACTTGTCTGGAGCAAGAAGGAAAATTGGGCAACAGCTACTCTGCCATAGTGAGTAGGGCAACCAAGGTGGGAAGAAGGACAAAGGACTGTGCTGCCAGCAGGCTGGTCCCAGAGACACCCATCTGACAGCAGGTTTGCCCTGTGAAGGGCTCACGCACTGCAAAACCTGGGTGGGAACCTGCAAAGACTGAGGGCCGAAGGTACCAGCTGAGTGGGGTCACAGCAGGGAGGAACTCATGCTCACAGTACTGGTTTGTTAGTGCCTCACCCCAGCATCATGGCATGTGGACCACGGCAGATACGGGATAACCAAGAGACTCCTTCAGCCACTGTCAGGGAGAGGAGTCCCACCTCAGCTTCTTAGAAATCTTCTGAGCAGCAGCTTGGCTGCTCCTGCTAGAGCCTCTTGCCACAACTTAGATTTTACTAGCAGCTGCTCCACAATCACATATAGGATGGGAGAAGGAGACTAAAGGGAAGGATGTACCATAGGAAAGAAAGTCTATAGGGAAAAAAGAAAGTCACAGCCACTGAAATACCTGCTGTCTGCTGTGGTGGGGGATGTGGACAATCCTCTGAAGCAGCCAGGGCTTCCAGAGCCTGCAGGGTGGACACCAGGGCATCGTCCAGCTCTTGGGCATGGTCTCGGACTGTCCGCGGTTGCACGTTGTCTATCAGCGTTACAGGGATCTCGTCATAGAGGATGCCACAGAGGTGCCGGCCCTGCTCCTGGCTCTGGGCAGCTGCCCGGCGCTTGGGGTCGTCCTCATCCGAGCTGTTGTCTCGGAAGCCGGGAGGCGGGGCGGCGATGGCAGGGAGCAGGGACGTTGTCTCGTCTTCTTCCTCATCGCTCCCAGGAGGGGGAAGCGACATCAAGTCCACCATATTGTCCCGGGCGCTGCCGGCCTTGCCCCCCTTGCATGAGGCCAGCTGGCTCTTGATTTTGGCTTGACAGGACTCGCAGTAGAAGTGCGAGGCGTTGCTCCGCAGGTGGGTGTCTATGGTATGTGCTCTGGCCCTGCTCATGTGCCTGTCTTGGTCAAGGCCATCTGGGTCATACTCGTTAGCTGCCCCGTTGTAGCCTTGGCCAGAGCTTTTGGAAGTGGGGTCTGATTTGGTCCTGGGACGAGTTTCCTCAAAAAAAATCAGGTTTTCATTGATATCCGTCCTGCTCTCTCTCTCCTTCCTCTGCTCTCGCATGTGCAGGTAGCAAAAGCTGATGAGCTCCGAGTCCGAAGCCCTGGCGGCTGGAGTCCTGGCTGCTCCAGCACCGGCGGCAGAGCCACCCACCAACCTGCTCTCTTTCTTTCCCGTGTGCCCCGCCGCGGCAGGCCGGTGGAGGTTGTGTGCGTTGATATAATCTAAACCAAAACCACAACAGGCACATTAGCAGCAGCACCCGGGAGAAGGGAAAACGGCATGGGGAAGCTCTTGCTCACCCTGGAGAAGCATCCACGTCTCAGTGTGGCTGACTGCAGTGGGACACGTGTGTTCTCTGCAGCACAGCCAGGCCACCTGGCTGCTCTTTTGAATAACCATCTTCTGCAACCTGCTGGGCTTATCTGCCAGTAATGAGTGCAGGAAGAAATGTCCTGCACATGCAGATCATTTAATCATAGAATCATAGAATGCTTTGGGTTGGAAGGGACCTTTAAAGGTCATCTAATCCAACCCCCCTGCAATGAGCAGGAGCATCTTCAACTAAATCAGGTTGCTCAGAGCCCCGTCCAACCTGACCTTGAATGTTTCCAGGGATGGGGCATCTACAACCTCTCTGGGCAACCTGTGCCAGTGTTTCACCACCCTCATCGTAAAAAATTTCTTCCTTATATCTAGTCTGAATCAACCCTCTTCTAGTTTAAAACCATTACCCCTTGTCCTATCACTACAGGCCCTACTAAAGTCTCTCCCCATCTTTCTTATAACCCCCTTTAAGTACTGAAAGGCTGTGTCCCCGGAGCCTTCTCTTCTCCAGGCTAAAACCCCCAACTCTCTCAGCCTGTCCTCCTAGGAGAGGTGTTC
>VYZW01032368.1:8390-21259 GCA_013401315.1 Balaeniceps rex | reverse complement strand
CCCGCCCGCGGCCCTTTCCGGTGCCCCCCCGCCCGGCGCTGCCACATCCTCCGCTGACATCAGCCCGCGCCGCCATATTGGAGCAGAAGACGACTCTGCCAGCTCGGCCGCCGCAGGGGGGGACGCCGGCCCCCGCTGCTTCCGCCTCCCCCACCGCGGCCGAGCCCCGCTCCCCATGACTCCCCCCGGCCGGCCGCTGCCCCGGTGCGGATAGGGCGGAGGCGGGAACGGCTCCCGTCCCCTCTCCTCCCCGCCTCCCGTGCTGTCGCCCAGCCCCTCTCCGCGCCGCGGGCCTCTGCCCTCCCGCCGCCTCCAGCCATGACTTCCCTGACCCAGCGTAGCTCCGGCCTGGTGCAGCGCCGGACCGAGGCCTCCCGCAGCGCCGCCGCCGACAAGGAGCGGGGAGCGGGGGGCGGCCCGGAGGATGAAGGCCGCCGGGACGAGTCCGGCGACGACGAGAAGGGCGACTCCAAGGAAACGCGGCTCACCCTCATGGAGGAGGTGCTGCTCCTGGGCCTCAAGGACCGTGAGGTGCGGCTGGGGCTGTGGCGGCGGGGCTGGGGCGGGCCGAGGTGAGGGGCGCTGGGCAGGGGGTGGCCAAGGAGGCCCGGTGGTGCGGGACCGGAGGGGGCGGGAACGGGATTCCTGAGGGGATACCGCTTATTCGGGGGCTTATGGAGGGCGTTGATGGGGAAGGGCAGCCTAAGTGGTGCTAGGGTGCGGGCGGGATGGGGGCAAGGGCACTGCTGGGTGAGCGTTGCTGCGGGTTTGGGGCAGAGGCGTTGCTGGGGACGGGGACTGTGATGTTGCCGCGGGGAGGGACGCATGCTGGAACAGGCTCGGTGTTTTGGAGGAGGTGGGGAACATGCTTGGATTTTGGGGAGGGGGAGCCTGGCACAGAGTTTGGATCGGCCATTGGATGCGGGATTCGCAGAGGGGCTCTCGTGTGTGGCATATCGAGGAAGGCCTTGTAGGGGTAGGGGCAAGACGGTGACCTGGAGATGAGGGCCAGGGCCTCTAGTCAGCGTTGGTAGTTGACTTGGAGACCTGGGTAGACCTGTGGTATTTATACTCCTTTTCCTACAACTTACCCATGGCTGTAATGTGGAAGACTTGTCTACTCCTATGTATTTTGTCAGACACAACTCTATAGTACTTATGGGGTCCTCAGGTGCTTTAGGATGCTTAGCAGCCCTTTCTACCAAGACTTTCCAGACTAATGCATGTGAAAAATGTCTTAAAGTTGGGGGAGATACATATGACAGAAATGGGCCTTGATTAATGAGAAGTGTGTCAAAATGAGGACATGGCATTATTATATGATTCTGTGTTTTTACTGAATTTATAGGTTAATTGTTTGTAATGACAGTCATTGAGGAAGGTGTACTTCTACCAGTGTGTCGGATTTTTGTTTCACTTGAAAGAGGTGATCAACATAAAAAGCATGCACACTGCAGAAAGTCAGCCCTCTTGGGGAGACAGTTTAATTTGATGTGGTGTATGGTGAAGCGTAATACACCTTTATTTTAGATATGAGTTATAATACCGACTTAATTAAACAACCTGCTTTTTTTTATAACTGCTGATATGTTCTTTGACAGCGTGTTGCATCTAAAATAAATTTATTAGTTGATAACAAATAGGTTAAAGAATAGTTTTCCTGGTTAACATTCGTTTTTTAATGTATGTGGGTATATCTGTGTATATACCTGCTATAATAACATATTTTATTTCTCTCTCAGATTTTAGGCCATATTCTTGTAATCTCGTTTTTTCAGATGGACCTTGCCATGGCATTCTGATAAACTTGGTAATATTCACAGTGATGTGTGCTTCCACCTGTTGAAGACTTGTACATATGCACATTTCTCTTTCTACACACCTGAATAGTTGCAGAAAAGTAAGTTAGGTGTGACAAGACAGGTATCTGGCAGGATTGCCTAGGAGGCCTTGCCTTGAGGAAGGTGGGGTGATCTTTCAGCTCTTTTTTTTTCCAGGATTGTGTGCTAAATCTGCTAATTTGCAGGCCTTAGGCTGTCAAGATTTCAAGGTAGGGAGCATTCTGTCTGCGTAGAAAGAATATATGGTGCAAATCTTCCTAGTCTATCAAAACTTAATAGTTAGCATTGGGCCTAAAAATCCAGCTTTGCACTGGTAAGCATCAAAATTATAAATCATGTAACTCTGCTAAGTGCAGCAGTGGCACATACTGCAGATAATCTGATACTCCTTTGTATGGAAAAAAGGAAATGAGTGGCATGGATATCTGTAACTCCCTTGGGATTTTGCAGTTGAGACATCAGACAAAAAGAATGATAATGTTATCTCTAGGTTAGAGGGGCTTGTGTGCAGAAACTGTAGCAGGTACCGTTTCTGAGCTTTGTTAGACATGAATCACTAGGGTTTGTAATTTGGTTTTGACTCTGCTTGTACCCCTCTGTACAAGCTATGATATATAAACGGCTTTGTCTTCACTTTTTTTTCTTTTTAAAACTGGAAATAAAACTGTAGACTCATTTTCAAAGATGATTTTTTTTTTTGTTCTCTATTGTTCTAATGATAAGTAAGCAAAACTTACTTACTTTATGCATCTGGAAATGCTTTTTATAAAGCTTTTACTTCAAGTAGAATTGATTTCCTGTGACATTTGTGTGAGACTGTGTCATGACGGCAAGCAGAGAAAAGCACTATAGGGTCTGTAAAGTATAATTGTGCAACTACACAGTGTAAGGGAAAGGCAAAGGCAGGTGTGTGAGCTATAAACTCAATTGAAAGCCAGTAAATTTAAAGCTGATAACGTCCTTACTGTTCATTCCAACAGGATAAAATAATTTAATGTTGAGTTTAAAATAAATAAATAAAAACATACAACAAAGGAGTCTGAATTGGCCAAAGACCATGTTTCCTTAAAAATAGCTTCTCTTTCAGAAAAGTCACTGATAACTGCATTGGAAACTTAGCTTTCAGGTTTTGGGGTAATTTTTTTTCTAATGTTAAACACTGGTGGATATGGCTTAACACCTTGTAAATTGTATACAAAATGCTTCATGTGTAAGGAGCTACTATTTGTAGTTTGTAAGTGTAGATGACAGAGCCTTTACTTTCAGGAGAGAGTTTTTCAGGAAGGTTCAGTCAGTGATGGATTGATGAGTTCAATGTTTCTAGGAGATTGTTAGATATTTATGTGAATCCTGCTTTCAGGATAGTGTGGTGATCGTACCAACCACAGCAAAACTTTTGAGTTGTTGCCTGGTTGTTGCTGCAGTATGAGTTCAGTGATGGGAATGTCTGGCTGCCCTAAAACAAATGCAGCACGTCTCCGTCCCATTCTTAATGCTTGAACAATTAGCTGCATTCGCACATGCTTCCTGGACATGGCCTTCCCCACCCCCAACCCCGTTTGGCCTTATTAAATTGTACTGGCTGTATGTGTACTGGTTGCTCTTTTCCACCAGTCGTTCCTCTTCCGTTTCTATCTCTGTGTATGCATAACCATTTCTGTATTCCAAGGTCAAGATAGGTTATAAGGGATATGTGCTGAAATATATGCATGCTTGCATAACATGACAGATGCTATGTCCTTGGAGGAGCAGGTAATATACTGGAACAAAATACATTACTAGAATTCTTTGGGTAGCATCACAAGAACACCTACAGTTATTTGGAAACCCTTCAGAAACATGACTGGGAAAGGGAGTGGTGTTCATCCATTTATAGTAGAGCAATAGCCTGTTGCTATAGGAATAAAAAATATTCACTGAAATAAAATACTTTGCTGTATTAAGTAAAAAATAGTATTGCAGTAGGATAGGTCAAAGCCACAGCAAAAGGGAGGTTATTCTGTAGAACTGCTGAAGCATCTGAGGTCATCACTCCCAAAAGAACGGAGTAATAAATATTAAAAGTTAGCTTACTTAAAAATGACAGCTAGGAGGTGAGTAAAGGCCAGTTTGTTCATTACAGCTTGTCAGACATCTTGTAACTCAGTCTCATAGAAAACTGAGAGGTTGCTAGGTGGCTGTGTTCTGTAACTGTTGCTCCATTTAAGTTCATTTAAGTTTTTTGTACATGTAGTTTTTTTGGTTTTTTTGTTTGTTTGTTTTTGGAGTTCTCTCTCGGTACATGTTGGGAATCTATTCAAATACAGCAACACACACAGCTGCTCCTATCCTCCATACAGTGTGCCTCAACTAAACAAACTGAAGCAGCTATAGAGACATGGCACCTACTAAGATAAAATATTTATTTGATCTGTGTCTAATTCCTTATTTGCTGAAACAAAACTCATGTAAAGTATGCTGAAATAATCGTCATGTACTGCAGTCTACTGCAGCTGTAATTATTTCTGATTTTACTTACCCTTTGCTGAAGACTAAAATATTTGTGAAAGTGAAGTAATGTTAAATCACTTTGTTAGGTACAGAAATTATCTTGGATCTTTACTCATGTTTGGCCTTCAGAAACTTGATTTACTGCTGAAGATGTAGTATTGCAGCATAGCTTTTTGTCTAAACAGTTCATGTGAAGGTCTCCAGCTTATGATATTTTTCGTTGTATTGAAATATGTTCTTAGGGAGCTAGTTTGCCTGCTTCAGATGTGCTGTTCTGTGTTGATCAGATTAGTGCTAAAATGTAGTTTCTTTATTCTTCTTACAAAATGGGTGTCTGGATTTGTTACTGAATTTTGTATTTTAATCCTAAAGAGATTTTTCTGAAAGGTGAAATAGGAATTTTGAAAACATTGAAAAGATGGGTGGCATTTTCCCCGATACTAACATTTGGCTTTGTGAAATTCATATTATGATGCGGAAGTCTGTCTTTTTTTGCCTGTGTAACAAATGATCGAGTTTTGAAAGTCGTCTTCGTATCTTTTTTAGTCCCCCCCCCCCCCGCCTTAATAAAGTTTCCTCAGCAGCCTGAATGTCAGCTCAAAAGCTCCCAAGTTTTGTTGGAAAATTTCTGAGACAAATGAGTGAAACATGAAGAGGCGTCTACTGGGAATTCGCATTTCAGTTGAAGAATGATGTATGAATGTGTTGAAAACTTGACAAAGACGTGCTTTTTCTCAAATGTTCAGGGCCTAATAACAACAAAGTGCGTAATGTCTGTGGTGAAAAATTCTTTCTTTCATATTTGCCTACCTTTTTGGTCCTTTTTTAATCTCATGACTACACATAAATTACAGGCTAGGAGAAGAGAGGAGGTGTGGGAGGAGAAGTACCCCAATTCTGTGTGCTACAAGATGCAGTAAAGCGCATCTTCATTGTGCTGCTGAGCAAATCCTGCTTTTGGGCTCTTTGGAGGACATGCTGATTTGGAAGCAGCATTTTGGATACAAGTTGACTTTGTGTTGAAATGGTGTTTATATTTTATGGTTCTGCATGCAGCTTGTGTGGTTATCCCTGCTCTTATAGCATGGCTAGTCTGTAATCTATATTATTTATTCATGGATAACTTTGAGTGTAGTGCAGTGCCTCCTTTCATGTCAAGCTGTCTAGTGTAGGGCAAAGACAAAAACATTGTCAAAGCCTTTCTAGTGATGCTTCTCAGTTTTTTGAAGTGCTCTTAAAAAACAAAGCTGGAATTCTTCCTCCTCTCCCCATAGCAAGCTATTTTTAAAAAAAAAAAATGTGAAGTATATATAAGAAAGTATTGCTGTTAATTGCTAGAAAGGAAGTAATCGTGGAACTGAAAACTAACATTTTATATTAAAGAAAAAGTGTTATTATTTCATGTGTTCTTTGATCCTAAAGTAGTTCAAGTACCGCAGCATTTGTCTGAATTAGTTAAGATCTGTGTAACAGGCCTTCTTTGCAAGGCTAAATTGACCAGGCTAAGTGTTGCAGACAGTATATTCAAGAATGACTTTCTTACTCACAGAGCAAATAATTACTACAGTACATACTCACTTCTGTGTTCTGTTACTGGGGGAAGAGGAAGCTAGTCTGGAGTAAATGTGTGGCTCTGTTTCCTTTGCATAGACAACATTCTCAATCTGTTTTCTCATAACTTTTCATAAAGAAAGAAAAAAAATAATAGTTAACTTATCATGTGCCACTTTTAACTGGGTTTTTCCTGGCTTGCAAACAAGTCTTAGATCAATTTCTGTAATTTATATTCTTTCAGAAATATTCATAAAGTGTTACTGCAGAATGATTTCACATACACTTTTCAGACACAAAAATTGCAAGTTTACACATAAAATAGTGCATGAGTGTTCTCTAAGTGCACTGTATATAAGCCTGAATAAGTAGGAGCACGAAGGTCTGTGGTGCTATGACTAAGCTGTTAGTCTGAGTGCAAACCAGTCCTATGCATGCCAAGTCTTTCCCACCTCCCCCAGTATATCCTATACTAAAGTACTGCATTTCAACCCTTTTTTTCCTTTTCTTTTTCCTGTTTGTGGTGCACCATTAAGATAATAAAATAGTATACCTTGTAAGCTAGATCTTTATAATTGGAGAGGTGTTGTGCTGATAGCTCTTTTATTATTTGTGGATGTTAAAGGATTTATTCATCACACTGGAAAATTATTTGTGGATGTTAAAGGATTTATTCATCACACTGGAAAATTAGTGTTGGGCTTTTTGCATGTCTTTCTGTTACTGATATTCTTTTAAGCACTTGTAAGCTGATTATTGGTATACACTTTCTAGTTATCTGCCTTTATGGTCTTACTAGATAGCATCATGTGATTGTATTATTTACAGAGTCCTTAACTGCCAGGCTAGATGTCTTTTGTACATGGGCTGTACCATGAGGTTTCTGTTTAGCCAATCATTCTTCTACAGCACAGTGCATTGCACTTCCAGTTTTGACTTCAGTAGACACTTGATTTTAGTTTGGCACTTCCACATTCGGCAGTCTCTCCCACGAGAGAAGCATTCCATATATTATATGTTGCCATTTCAGTATGCGTTCTGCATTGCACAGTGGAGAAGGCAGGTATAACATTTATTGGCTAGGTTGAGGTAAATGCCAGATGGATGTTCAATCTATACTAATCACTTAGGAAGCGCTAATTACAACTGCTTTGCCTGTGCTGGATATTTAAATGGGACTTCTGCTTTAGCAGCATCTGCAGTGTGTGGCTGAGACTTTCCGTTTACGGTTAGTACATGTTAAGTACTAAGAGGAAGAGCCTGTTCCTTTCAATGTGTGAACAGTGCAATGAGTGGAATTTTTTTTATCTCACAATGAAAATGTTGATATGGCATTATGATGAGATAGTCTGTTTCTTGAAAATTGGTTGCACCTGGATAGGTGAGACCAGTGAGAGACCTCTTCAGAACAGAAGAAACTGAAAGGAAGCTAGGGGCAGTTTAGACAAAGAAGAAAGGAATCCCTATCCCTTATGCACAGGTTGTGTTTTTTTTTTTTTTAAAACACCCAAAACATGACTCTGGCAATCCATCCACATTAATGACCTGATGCAAATCCCTCAAAATGAAACAATTGAAATAACACAGGGCTTTACGTAGTGTTTTAAATTGTGCCCACTGTAGAAGAAAAGGTAGAGGAAAGGGACAGTTGTTATATTTGGGGGCAGGTACAGTATATTTGTAAGCCTGAAGGAGGGAATTGTAGTTTTAATGTGGCCTAGTTAGTCAAAGTTAGTGAAACTTACACCTATTATTTAGTCAGCCAATAGTAGACCTGCTTTGTCTGTATTAGGAGTTGTGAATATTATTTTTTACACAGCTTTGGTTTAGCAGCAATTTAAGATTTATTAATATTTTTGAGAGAGATCAAAAATTGGGTTGTGTAATTCTTAACAGCACTTAAGCATCAGCCAATTTAACAGAGCGATTCAATGGAATTTGTTGTAGTCAAAATAGTGACTTAGTTAAAGATTCGAGAATAGCAAGGGTCACCCGAAACTTGCAGCAGGGTTGCACACGCAGATGGGGTTTAAATGAAATCACACACACAGACAGACTGACAAACAGCTCTAAATCGGATTACATGCACTCACGCAGACAGACAGTTCTGAATCAAATTGCGGGCACACACACACACAGAGGTTAACGTGTGATTAAAATTTCCCTTTTCGTGAGTTTCATGAATTACTCACTTTTATGTGCTGGCATTCATCAACAGACGGTCGGTGAACCTCGCAAAGTCAGGCCCTTGAGTCCTCGTGAAATTGTCAATGGATGATCCTGCAATCCTCGCAAAATCTACCCTGAGAGGCATCCCGGCTCAGAGGGAGATACTGGGTCACACAGCCTGCTGCGGTCCCAGAGAGCTCAAAAGGTCTCCCTTTTGGATTGCTATTTATAGGATCTCGAGATGATTGGCTTTGGTCTGTATTTTACATTCTGGCCACAATTTGTGCTGAGTCATTCTGGTATACAATTAGGCAGCAGATGGGCCAGGTGTGTGGACAGGGAGTGTCTGACACCCAAGTCGCTGCACTTACGACCAAGATAACACAGTAGGGCTTATCCTGGTCTGCACTACCACAGAAGGACATACCAGATTTAGGGTTTTCTTACTGTTTTAATTCAAGAGAGTTGTACTGGACCTGGCTGGGATAGAGTTAGTTTTCTTCATAGCAGCCAGTATGGTGCTATGTTTTCAATTTTTGACCAGAATGGTGTTGATAACATACCCCTGTCTTATCTGTTGCTGAACAGTGTTTGCACAGTGTCAAGGCCGCCTCCGTTTCTTGCTCTGCCCACACCGCAGTGAGTAGGCTGGGGTGCGCAAGAGGCTAGGAGGGGGGACAGCCCGGACAGCTGACCCCACTGACCAGAGGGGTATTCCATGCTGTATCATGTCATGGTCAGCAATAAAAAGGGAGGGGAAGGAGGGTGTGGGTAGGTGGTCATTGCTCAGGGACTGGCTGGGCATCAGTCTTCTTGTGGGAGGTGGTGAGTGAATGTTTTGTATCACTTAGTTTTGTTTTGTTTTTCTTCACTTTTGCTCTTCCTGTTCTCTCCCCCACCCCGCTCGGGGGGATTGGGGAACGGTTATGTGGGACTTCGCTGCCAGCCAGGGTCAGCCCACCACTAGGAGACACTAAATATGTGCAAGGTTTGTGTTGTAAGCTTCTGATTGTCAGATCTAGGCAGGATGTGAGCTATTTTTCTGATCCTGCTATATTTGCTTACTGCTGTGGGGAGACTTGGGTTTTTGAGTGAAATACCTAATGTGGAGGATTTAAGCACTGGTTCTAATTAAACATTTCTTTCAAATAAATGTTAGATTTTATGCTCGGTGACAATAGCTGGTAGTGTAGAAATCAATTTGCAGGTTATGGAACAAATTAATTACATCTTTATTTTGCACCAAGTATGGAGAATAGATGGAAGGTAGCTTTACAAGAGCCACGCGAATATATTGAAGTCATTACCTGCATGTATATACAATTAATCATTCTGAAAGTTAGGCTTCTAAGTTTTGTCTTTTCATTCCTAAATGAACAGTCAGACTCTTAAGTGTTGATTTGTTCAGGGGTCTTGTGAGTGTTCAGCAGTGTGCACGTGTTGGGTGCCTCCTCTTCAGCAAAGTTATGTTTTTTTATTATCTTCATTTTGGTGAAGAGGTGTGTCTGTGTAATGTATGGCTGTGTAGTGCTTGAAAAGCTGGGCCATAGCATTTGGCTTTAGTTACTTTCAGTAGTTGACAGTTGCTGTTTGTTATTTATTCCTAAATGCAGTGGCAGGTTAATCAAATACCTGACAAGTTTCTTGTCAACAATACTGTGCTTTGTAGAATGTGTATGCTTGCTTTCCTAAAGCATTTCTAGTGTTTGGCTGTCAGAACACTTCAGAGATTTTCCTCACTGACTTTCCTTCTGTTCATAACTAGACTACTATTTATGTTTCAGTAAAATGGCTAACGATTTCAATTGCATCAAAAGAGGAAATCAGGAGGGACCACAGTCAGACATCAAAGTCCTCACGTTGTAGTATTCCAATAATAAACACTTCTGCACTCTGGCTTGCTTTCTTTCTTAAACAGGCATTAACTTTCAAAAGTTCCATAGGTCAAGATGTATCATTAGATGTTCCTGCAACCTTCTGGGTTGAGAAGGTGATGGCTTACTTGAAAGGTAAGATTTGCAGCAAAGAACTAGCTAGGTATAGATCGGCATAGATCCTTAATCTAGTGTGAAGAGGATGAAGAGGAATCCAGTTAATTTTAATTGCAAATGACTTGGATTTTGGATATTTTCCCTTGACACATGAGAAAATCCAGAGTATTCCTCTATCAGGTGTCTTGAATATTTTGAATATTCAGAAGTTTTGGGCATGTTGGTTTTATCTTTTTATTACTATTTTTGAGGGATGACTGGTAAAAGGGATGAATGTCTCCTAAAATTATTTTGTCTTCAGAAATGCATTTTTATTTTTTCCAATTATGTAGATAGATAGAACTGTATTTCTTTTACTGGATCTGAAATTCCTTTGTACCCATTTAAGAGCTACCTGAAAAATGAATCTCTCGNAAGTTCCATAGGTCAAGATGTATCATTAGATGTTCCTGCAACCTTCTGGGTTGAGAAGGTGATGGCTTACTTGAAAGGTAAGATTTGCAGCAAAGAACTAGCTAGGTATAGATCGGCATAGATCCTTAATCTAGTGTGAAGAGGATGAAGAGGAATCCAGTTAATTTTAATTGCAAATGACTTGGATTTTGGATATTTTCCCTTGACACATGAGAAAATCCAGAGTATTCCTCTATCAGGTGTCTTGAATATTTTGAATATTCAGAAGTTTTGGGCATGTTGGTTTTATCTTTTTATTACTATTTTTGAGGGATGACTGGTAAAAGGGATGAATGTCTCCTAAAATTATTTTGTCTTCAGAAATGCATTTTTATTTTTTCCAATTATGTAGATAGATAGAACTGTATTTCTTTTACTGGATCTGAAATTCCTTTGTACCCATTTAAGAGCTACCTGAAAAATGAATCTCTCGGTTTTGGTTATTAGGTATATTATATGCCTGTACAATATACACAAAGTAGCCTTATCTGAATGCATTCCTGTCAGGTGAAGCTGGATCATGTCTTTAACTGAGTATGTTTTAAAACAGATTGGTCTAGAGAAGCAGTGAAAATCAAAATCTGGCAGACAGTAGATGTGAAAACAATCCTGTAAGAAAAATGGAGGGTTTGCCTTTTTATAATTTTCTAGATAATCATAAATTTTATCGAATCTTATTGCTGTCAAAACCAAAAATCAGTTTTGCATTTCAGGGTTGCTTGTTGTCGTAGAACCTAAACATGAGAAAAAAAATCTTGAGCATGTTCTCAGCTTACTGTTGTTCTTGTATTCCAGAATTGTGGAGGCTTTTCTTCTCTCGTGTCTTATAGGCCCATAGGGGAGGGAAGAGATTGAAACTATTATTGAAGAGTTATTTAAGAAGACCTTAACTCTGAACATTACATTTTCATCTGAGTATCAATAGGCTGGGGTAAAACTGCACAGTTCCTTGCCAAAGGAAATTGATTTGCACCTTGCCAGAGAATGCTGCCACAGAAGCTGAATTTGGTTTTGTGTTTTAATCTGTCTGGTATTGTGTGGTACTGTAGTGTCAAGGAGTATAAGATTTTCTTAGAGGTAATAAATCAGTAGCTATTATACTTAATAGATTAATATATGTGTATTGAATATATATTAAAGTAACAGAGAATCTTCAGGTCGTTAAAGCACATGCATAATTTGATCATGTCAGGTTTTCTTGTTTGAGACTTAGTGTCAGCTGCAGCTTCTGTGCTGTGGTTACATTCATCTTCAGGTAGATAAATTGCAATAACCTGCATTGGAAAGAAAAGGACAGATCTTTTTGATCCCCTGAAGGTGAAAATGGATCAATTCATATAAGAAGATACCTGTGGTGAGAGCAGCCTAATTTTACCTTGAGGTTTCAAATAATTTTGGACAGTCCAACCTGTCTTTGATTAATATTGCAATGAAGCTTTTCTTTTTTCTTCTCTTCCATCATTGTTTTCTATTGTTTGCATTTTCCCCCAGCTTCTTTTAAGTATGTTTAGTTGTGCTGGTAAAAAGACACTTAATTGGTTCTCACTGGAATATAAGGTGTACTTGGAAAAGTTTGTTGTTTGGTTTTTTTAGTGTTCATTTTTACAAGACTTGTTTGCATATTTTTATGTTGAGAAGCTTCTTACAACAATATGCTGGAAGAAAAAACTTAGATAAACTTTTTTTTACAGTGTATCTTATTCCTAATATAAGAATTTCCTGCTCTGAAAAAGGATGGGGTTGAAGTTTTTAGGCTTGACTGAAAAAGTCATGTATCAGATTTGTTGGACAAATACTTTTATAAAATGTGCTCAATATTAAATTCAGCATATATAGCATCAATCTTGCTGACTTTCACCACCTTCAAGAGATTCGGAAATTGTATTAGTTCTTCCTTATAGAATGATGATGTTCCTAAATAAAATACTGACTTTTAAGAGTTTTTCGTATGTAAAGAATCCATAAACTTGTAACAGTAACTCAGTTATTGACTTTGATCTTCCTAAGATTTCTGCTTATAGTTATATTATCACAAAGAAGAGATTTACTTACCTGCAACAATAGCGGGCAATTTTTCTTTCTTTCTAATCAACAATTTTACTTTCAGCTAAAGGGATAGAAACCACAGAATCATAAAGTTATCAGAAGCTGATGTTCACTTATGCTTCTTTGCCCTCTCCTACAACTGTCTCCTGGTATTTCCATTTAATTGTATGAATTCACATGAGTATCCAAGAGGATGTAGTGTTTCTGTTGTAGAAGAATACTGGTTATAGATGCATTTGGAATTCCTAAAATGAAGCTGTTGGGTCAACAGAAAGAATTGAAATTCTATGCTAAAACATAATTTATAATAAACTAGGTACTTTCATTA
>VYZW01032367.1:6133-43648 GCA_013401315.1 Balaeniceps rex | reverse complement strand
TGAGGTTTCACTTCTGAGATACAAGTTCTATGCAAATTCCAAGAAGAGGATGAATCTTCTGAATATTTTATCACTCTCCCACATGCTCTTAAAGAACATTACAATTTCACTGGAAAGTTCCATTATGAAAACACACAAGATAAAATTACTTGTGCTAGGAAAGACCAGTACATCTCAGAGACTCTTCAACTCCATGCTGAAAAAAATTGGTTACAGCACATATCTGAGGTAAGTGCATGAATAAGCAACTGAAATCCAAATAAACGCACACGCAAAACTTAAAGAGCAAGCATTGAAGTGAGCACCCACTGACTCTCCAAGCAATCCAATAGAAATCCCCCAAGTGCCCAGTGCAGATACATCTCTAGGA
Source organism: Balaeniceps rex (assembly GCA_013401315.1). Lineage (NCBI taxonomy): Eukaryota > Metazoa > Chordata > Aves > Pelecaniformes > Balaenicipitidae > Balaeniceps > Balaeniceps rex. The sequence goes on along the minus strand of VYZW01032367.1, from coordinate 43,278 downwards.
ACCCACGTGATGAATATCTGGCTAAGAACACTGTGTATGGCAATGTCACAGAGGGCTTTAGATGTGGGATGCTCAGTGCGCCACCACTAAAGGAACAGCGAGTGCCAGCTGCACAGCCCAGGCTGCTGGCATTGACGTTATTGCCAATGAAACACTGAAGCCACTCTACATCAGCAAAGCCATATAGAAATATTTTAATTGTCTCTAGCATACTGTAAAACTAACTAGTGCAAGCCAAAAATTCAGAATGTTTAGCTGAAAATAAGGGACAGCTGAATAAAAGTTTTCATTTCCCTAACATAATAACAGGAAAACCCTGGGAGGTGGTGTTTTTAATTTTTTAAAACTTATTTAATCTCCCCAACCCCATCCTTCTCTTCCATAAATTAGAGTTAAAGATGGTTAAAATCTGGATTTCTCTTTATTCGTCTGAAGTGGATCGTTGCGTTTATGGCTAGGAAGGAATGTCAGACAGAAGGCTGTGATGTGGCCCCAAATTTAAATTTAATATAGTAGAAATACACATGGTTTTGTTGCTTTTTAATTTAATATACATGTTTTCACTACTGAAACCAGTTTTGGAATTTTTAAAAGTGTTCCTGCAGATTCTTCTAGAAGTCTATCAAAAATTATTTACAAGGAGAACACAGTTCAAAGTGAACATCACAACTGAGCAAGGAAAGCTGGAAAGTGATAGACAATCCATATTGCTACAGCTATGTACTTAAAACAGTCACAAAAGTAAAGATTTCTACATGAATTATACTAAAACCACCGTGCTTTAGCTAGTTTATGATTAAAATGTGTTTCAACACCTCTGGAAAACTCAATATAGGACTAGCCTACAGCATGAAGGATATCTGCATATAAAGTAATTGTAGCAACATGTGTATGTCTTTTATCTTGACTGATTCTAAATGGCTTTGCCAAAAAAAAATTAAAGGAAACATTCAATATTAACTGCCAAATAAGTTCAAATGTAAATTCAGATAAGCTAAATCCAATTGGCCATAACAGAGTTTGTCCAGGACATGCAAACTTCTGTAAAGAAAAGTCCTTGTTGATTCTTATAATTGGTCTAGTTCTGGACTTCATATATTATGTGAAAAATACCATGTCCAGGTCCAGGCAACACTGGTCCCTAAAAAATAAATGGGGTGAAATCTCTGGTCAAATTCTCACTGAGGAAGGAATGACTTTTAATATCCTATGCTTCCTAGATATATTTTTTTTGAATAGTGACTCTTTGCTCTGGGTTGCTGTTGGTTTGTATGCATTCCAGTGTGCCACATTTTCACAAGAGCTTTCCTATAAAGCAAGACATTCACAATAAAATTGTATAAACTCAGGAAGCTTATTTGCATTTGGAGATAGGAATGTTATTTTGGTAAGGGCAACAGACATGTTGCATGTATGAGGATGAAATGAACTTTGTACACACAAGAAAACAAAGATATAGAAGTTGAACTGAATTTCAGTCAAACATGAATTAGATTCATTGTTTAAACTGAAAAGGAGGTCAGCTAATTCTGGATAAAAAGGTTTGCTTCATGATACTGATGATGCCCTTTACCTTGTCTCCCATATAGACAGACTTTCCCTTTTCTTCATAGTATAAATTGTACTTGGGGAACCACCTTTAAAGCTCCACAGTGGCAAAACTTCCTACTCATAGGCTGCATTTCTAAACAAGCTCAGCCTATCCCTGATACTTCACTTCATAGGAAATTTGGAAACAATGCTCAACATGCTCTTTTGCCTAAACTGCCTGCACAATATAGACTTATTTCCAGTGTTTCTTTCCAAGCTATCCTTGGCTCCTCTGATCCTTTCCCCATGAGTCTTCCCCTGCCTTACCTTCTCTCTGTCAGGGGTGAAGCTGTATGGACATGCCCATCAGCGTCATTTAACACTAGTTCCTCTGAACCATATTGTGGAGCATCAGAAAGTCAAGCTTAGGGTGACTCAGCAGACAAAGTCTGTGTCACCTTATCAGACCTTAGTGTCATCGACGATGTCATGCATTTCAATTGCACTGAGCAAAGATGCTGAATGATTAAATCTCAGTAACAGCAGCTAATTAAATATTTACTTGGAAGAAATTTTGCATGTGATACAATTCACCTCCATGAAGATCTATCTGATTTCGCATACCTATCAAGTATATTCTCATCTCAGTGTACAGTGAAGATAAGCATAAAAAAACCCATGCAGCAAGAAAAGATTACATCCGTACATCAAAGCCAAATTAATCACCTTGATTCTTGTAAGCAGCAGTGGACTTTCCTGATGTTTCTGACTGCTTAGACACTTATTTTGTTACATCTTCAAAGACAACACTTACATGCATTTTCATTTGAAATGTTACCATACAAAAAAAGTTCCATTAGGCAAAAGACATTCACTGTGTTGCTCTTTCATACTGTTTGAAATCAGCATTCAATTCACAGTGTAGTATGTAATCATAATAGACTGTGGCACAAAACCAGAGCAGATGGAAATATTCATGCTGGTTTTGAAGGTTAGCAAGTTCTTCACATATTCACACAACAGTCCAAAATGTTTGCCTGCCCTTAACTGAAAATCTTCAATAAAATACTAAACCTGCTAGCTCTGCCTCTGAAAATAGCAGCAGCATCAAAATATTTATTAGATAGAAATCTTGGCAGAATGTGTTTCCAAGAAAGTTGGGATTAAATACACACAGGGTAAATTATATTCACTAAGTAAGACTCCTTTGAGGTCATGATTATGAGGCACTCTGTTCCCCAGAACAAAAAAGAAGTATAACCTCCACTAGTGTTTTACTTGTCAAAAATATAAAAGGATTTTAGTTTTTGAAGAAAACAGTCTTACAGCTGTCTTTTCAACAACACAATGGTCATGTTAAGAAAACACAAATCCAGGAAAAATAGTTGTGCCCTGTTCTGCATAAACGAGGCTTTTGTGGGAAACGGAAAGTTTATAGCTTCATTTGCCCTAGGGTGATTGTTCACCTGGCAAAACCACCTCTGTATAAATACGATATCTGATTCAGTGTTCTATGAAGTCAGTGGCCATGCCACACTTTGGATTGTTGACTTCTTTAACTGACTGTGCTGGTTTTGGCTGGGATAGAGTTAATTTTCTTCATAGTAGCTAGTACGGGGCTATGTTTTGGATTTGTGCTGGAAACAGTGTTGATAATACAGGGATGTTTTCGTTATTGCTGAGCAGTGCTTGCACAGAGTCATGGCCTTTTCTGCTTCTCACACCACCCCACCAGTGAGTAGGCTGGGGGTGCACAAGAAGCTGGGAGGGGACACAGCTGGGACAGCTGACCCCAGCTGACCAAAGGGATATTCCATACCATATGATGTTATGCTCAGCATATAAAGCTGGGGGAAGAAGGAAGCAGGGGACATTCGGAGCGATGGCATTTGTCTTACCAAGTAACCGTTATGTCTGGTGGAACCCTGCTTTCCTGGAGATGGCTGAACACCTGCCTGCCAATAGGAAGAAGTGAATGAATTCCTTGTTTTGCTTTGCTTGCGTGCACAGCTTTTGCTTTACTTATTAAACTGTTTTTATGTCAACCCACAAGTTTTCTCACTTTTACTCTTCTGATTCTCTCCCCCATCCCATCTGGAGGGAGGGAGTGGGCGGCTGTGTGGTGTTTAGCTACCGGCTGGGGTTAAACCACGACACTGACCTGTGTTGAAGTGGACACTGACGTGTGTTGAAGTGTTCCAAATTCAAATTTGCAAGATCCTTACAAGATCCTCTGTTAATTTAGTTCAGAAGTTTCAGTTTGCAAGGTGGAAAGTAAAACAGGAACTCAGAAAATCCAAGATAATAAACACTGTAAACAATGAAGTAGTTGTTATGTAAGACAGAAAGTCAGCATTTCTTTAAATTATAGCTAGTCTCATACATACCAATAATTTTTGAAACTTTCATAATATCAGGTGATTTATAAACACTCATTCAAAATTTGCTGTTCCTGGTTAGCATCTAAGTATATTATTCAGATTAGTTGCTATAATGTACAATTCTAGTGTTGCCTCTGAAGCAGTTTATGATCCTGCAGTCAGAACAGTTTATTGGTTTATGCTTCTTAACATCTTGTTTTCATCATATTCAGATGACAATGTCCCATTCCTTACTCAGTTATTGACTGAGATCAGGAGAGCAGTGAAAATGAGCAGGCTGTGACTTATCAGATGTGGAGCTCACTGAAGTCACTAAGACACAGGCAAGTAGCAACCATGAAATCGTGGAATTGAAGATCTCCAGGGGAGTGAGTAAGTCTGGAGCAGAGCACTGACCCTGGACTTCAGACAAGCAGACTTTAGCTGGATCAGGGAATTTGTAGGTGGGAAGCAGATCAGAGGAGTGAAGTTGCTCAGGAAAGCTGCTAGGTCTTTAAGGACAGCATACTCTGAGGGCAAGAGTCATCCATCCCAATGCTCAGGAAAACAAGTAGACATTATCAAGAAACTGGTGTGGTTAAGCATGGAGTTCGTGGTAGAGCAGCATACAGAAGGGGGAAACAGGGACAAGCTGCAAAGGAGGAATTTAGAAACATTGCCCAAACATGCAGGGGTGCTGTCAGGAAAGCCAAAGCTCACCTGAAGGTGATGCTCACAGGGAACAGCAAGAGCAACTAAAAGAGATGCTTCTGCTGTATTAGTAGGAAAATCCCAAACAAGGGGGAGTCCATGGCTGAACAGAGTGATTTAGTGACAGTGAACACAGATTAAACTGAGGTACTCAATGCCTCCTCTGCCTCAGCCTTCACCAACAAGGTCTCCCAGGCCTCTGCTTCTTGAAGGGGCTCAAGATAGAGGAGAAAAACTAGCTGTGGCTGAGGGTTGAGTCAAGGGTTACTTGAGAGAAATCACAGAATCTCAGAATGGCTGCAGCTGGAAGATACCTCTGGAGATGGTCTAGTCCAATCTCCCTGCTCAAAGCAGGGTCACCTACAGAAGGTTGCCCAGAACTGTGTCCAGTCAGGTTTTCAGTATCTCCAAGGATAGAGATTCCACAACCTGCCTGAGCAACCTGTTCCAGTGTTTGACCAACCTCACCCAAAAAAAAGGTGGGGTTTTTTAATATTTAAATGGAATTTCCTGTATTTCATTTTGTGCCCGTTGCCTCTTGTCCTGTCACTAAACATCACTGAGAAGAGCCTGGCTCCATCTTCTTTACTTCTTCCCATCAGGTGATAAGATCCCCCTGAGCCTTCTCTTATCCAGGCTGAACAGTCCTAGCTCTTTCAGCCTCTCTTTGTATGGCAGATAGACGCATCAAGCCCTTAATCACCTTCATGGCCCTTTGTTGGACTCGCTTCAGTATGTCCATGTCTCTCTCATACTGGGGAACCCAGCACTGCATCCAGCACTCCAGATGTGTCTCACCAGTGCTAAGTAGAAGGAAAGGATCACCTCCCTCAACCTGCTAGCAACGGTCTGCCTGATGCAGCCCAGGAGCCTGTTGGCCAACCTTCTTTGCTGCAAGAGCACATTGATAGCTCATGGTCAACTTGCCATCCNGGACAGCTGACCCCAGCTGACCAAAGGGATATTCCATACCATATGATGTTATGCTCAGCATATAAAGCTGGGGGAAGAAGGAAGCAGGGGACATTCGGAGCGATGGCATTTGTCTTACCAAGTAACCGTTATGTCTGGTGGAACCCTGCTTTCCTGGAGATGGCTGAACACCTGCCTGCCAATAGGAAGAAGTGAATGAATTCCTTGTTTTGCTTTGCTTGCGTGCACAGCTTTTGCTTTACTTATTAAACTGTTTTTATGTCAACCCACAAGTTTTCTCACTTTTACTCTTCTGATTCTCTCCCCCATCCCATCTGGAGGGAGGGAGTGGGCGGCTGTGTGGTGTTTAGCTACCGGCTGGGGTTAAACCACGACACTGACCTGTGTTGAAGTGGACACTGACGTGTGTTGAAGTGTTCCAAATTCAAATTTGCAAGATCCTTACAAGATCCTCTGTTAATTTAGTTCAGAAGTTTCAGTTTGCAAGGTGGAAAGTAAAACAGGAACTCAGAAAATCCAAGATAATAAACACTGTAAACAATGAAGTAGTTGTTATGTAAGACAGAAAGTCAGCATTTCTTTAAATTATAGCTAGTCTCATACATACCAATAATTTTTGAAACTTTCATAATATCAGGTGATTTATAAACACTCATTCAAAATTTGCTGTTCCTGGTTAGCATCTAAGTATATTATTCAGATTAGTTGCTATAATGTACAATTCTAGTGTTGCCTCTGAAGCAGTTTATGATCCTGCAGTCAGAACAGTTTATTGGTTTATGCTTCTTAACATCTTGTTTTCATCATATTCAGATGACAATGTCCCATTCCTTACTCAGTTATTGACTGAGATCAGGAGAGCAGTGAAAATGAGCAGGCTGTGACTTATCAGATGTGGAGCTCACTGAAGTCACTAAGACACAGGCAAGTAGCAACCATGAAATCGTGGAATTGAAGATCTCCAGGGGAGTGAGTAAGTCTGGAGCAGAGCACTGACCCTGGACTTCAGACAAGCAGACTTTAGCTGGATCAGGGAATTTGTAGGTGGGAAGCAGATCAGAGGAGTGAAGTTGCTCAGGAAAGCTGCTAGGTCTTTAAGGACAGCATACTCTGAGGGCAAGAGTCATCCATCCCAATGCTCAGGAAAACAAGTAGACATTATCAAGAAACTGGTGTGGTTAAGCATGGAGTTCGTGGTAGAGCAGCATACAGAAGGGGGAAACAGGGACAAGCTGCAAAGGAGGAATTTAGAAACATTGCCCAAACATGCAGGGGTGCTGTCAGGAAAGCCAAAGCTCACCTGAAGGTGATGCTCACAGGGAACAGCAAGAGCAACTAAAAGAGATGCTTCTGCTGTATTAGTAGGAAAATCCCAAACAAGGGGGAGTCCATGGCTGAACAGAGTGATTTAGTGACAGTGAACACAGATTAAACTGAGGTACTCAATGCCTCCTCTGCCTCAGCCTTCACCAACAAGGTCTCCCAGGCCTCTGCTTCTTGAAGGGGCTCAAGATAGAGGAGAAAAACTAGCTGTGGCTGAGGGTTGAGTCAAGGGTTACTTGAGAGAAATCACAGAATCTCAGAATGGCTGCAGCTGGAAGATACCTCTGGAGATGGTCTAGTCCAATCTCCCTGCTCAAAGCAGGGTCACCTACAGAAGGTTGCCCAGAACTGTGTCCAGTCAGGTTTTCAGTATCTCCAAGGATAGAGATTCCACAACCTGCCTGAGCAACCTGTTCCAGTGTTTGACCAACCTCACCCAAAAAAAAGGTGGGGTTTTTTAATATTTAAATGGAATTTCCTGTATTTCATTTTGTGCCCGTTGCCTCTTGTCCTGTCACTAAACATCACTGAGAAGAGCCTGGCTCCATCTTCTTTACTTCTTCCCATCAGGTGATAAGATCCCCCTGAGCCTTCTCTTATCCAGGCTGAACAGTCCTAGCTCTTTCAGCCTCTCTTTGTATGGCAGATAGACGCATCAAGCCCTTAATCACCTTCATGGCCCTTTGTTGGACTCGCTTCAGTATGTCCATGTCTCTCTCATACTGGGGAACCCAGCACTGCATCCAGCACTCCAGATGTGTCTCACCAGTGCTAAGTAGAAGGAAAGGATCACCTCCCTCAACCTGCTAGCAACGGTCTGCCTGATGCAGCCCAGGAGCCTGTTGGCCAACCTTCTTTGCTGCAAGAGCACATTGATAGCTCATGGTCAACTTGCCATCCACCAGTACCCCCAAGACCTTCTCTGCAGAGCTGTTTCCAAGCTGGCTGTCCCCAGCCTGTCCTGGTGTCTGGGATTATTCCTCCCAAAGTGCATGACTTGACATTTCCCTGTGCTGAACTTCATATGGTCCTTGTCAGTCCTTTTTTCCAGGCTGTTGAGGTTCCTTTGAATGACAGCACACCCATCTGGTGTATCAGTCACTCCTCCCACTTTTGTATCATCTGCAAACTTGCTCTGTCCCATGTGACTCATCCAGGTCATTATTGAAGATGTTAAACTGAATTGGCCTAAGCACCGACCCCCTGGGGCATACCACCAGTGACTGACCATCAGCTGGACTATGCCACTGATAACAACACTTTCAGCTTGGCAGTTCAGCTGGTTCTCAGTCCACTTTGTTGTTCACTGATCTAGTTCATACTTCATCAGTTTGTCAATGAGTATTGTATGGAGTCATGCTGTATTGAGTGCAGGTGGCAAGGTATTCACAGAAAGGGGGTGCAGGGGTGGCCTCTGTGAAGAGAGGCTAGGGCTGCCCAGTGTCGGACACAACCAGTTCCAGCTGGCTCCAGCTGGCTCCAACAGACCCAACAAAGGACACAACAGAGCCCGTCAGCCAAGATAGTGGTGCCTCTGCAAAAGCATATTTAAGAAAGGGCAAAATGCCACACAGGCAAAAGAGCGAGGAAAAAAGTGTGAGAAACAACTGTATGAACACCACGGTCAGAGAAGAAGGAGAGGATGAGGTGCTCCAGGTGCTAGAGTAGAGATTCCCCAGCAGCCCACAGAGGACCACATCGGAGCGACACTGCAGTCCACACAGAGACAATGCTGAAGCAGGTGGATATTTCCTGAAGGAAGCTGCAGCCCGTGGAGACCCATGCTGGAGCAGGGGAAAAGTGTAAGGAGGAAGGAGCAGCAGAGACAAAGTATTATGGACTGACCACAACCCCCCACCTCACCCCCACCCCCCGCATAGGTGGGAGAGGGGGAGGTAGAGAAGTCAGGAGGGAAGCTGAGCCTGGAAATAAAAGGGTAGGGAGAAGGTGTTCTTTTAATTTGCCTTTGCTTCTCACCATCCAAATCTATTTTAATTGGCAATAAATTAAATTAATTTTCCCCAAGTTAACTCTATTTTGCCCATAACAGTAACTGGTAAGGGATCTCCCCATCCTTATCTCCACCCATGAGCTTTTCCATCTTGTTTTCTCTCCCAGTCCTGTCTGAGGAGGGAGACTGAGATAGTGGTTGGGTGGGGGTCTGGCAGCTCCCACGGTCAACCCACCACACATGCAAATCCAGGACAACCAATGGGCTGCATCCAAGGGTGCTGAGGGATTTCTTAAATTCCTTGCAAGTCTATTCTATATCTTCTCTGAGAGATCATGGAGATGTGGGGAGGTCTGTTGATGACTGGAGAAAGGCAAATGTCTCAATCATCTTCAAAAACCAATCATCTCATTTTGGTCTCTTGGAGCACAACTCTGGGAGCATGAAGGTGATCAGAAATGGACAGAACTGATTTATCAAGTGCAAAGCATGCCTGACCAAACTTTTTGCCTCCTGTAGCAAAATGGGCAACGTGATTGCCTTTCATAATAAAATGACTGGATTTGTGGACAAGGGAAGAGCACTGGACATAATTCACCTCAACTTCAGCAATGCTTTCAACACTGTTTTCCGCAGTATTCATGTATCCATATTAAGATGCTATGTTCTGAATGAATGGACAAGAAGATTAATACAAACCTAGTTGAATGGTGAGAGGGCACTGGTTAAATTCTTTACCTGGAGGCCATTAACAAGGGGAGTACCACAGGGGTCTGTCCTGGGTCCTGTCTTGTTTAACACCCCTGTCAATGACATAGAGGAGTTACAGACCGCTTGTTCATCACATTTGCTGATGACTCGAAACCAGGGGGTGGGGGCAGCTCCTATGCTTGAGAGCAGGCCTGCCATCCAAAGTAATCCAAAGTGGCTGGAGGAATGGTAAAATAGAAATCTTATGAAACTCAACAAGGACAAATGCAAAAACTTGTATGTAGGGCAGATGAACCCCTGAAAATTATACAGGCTGGGGACCAACTGCTTGGAGAACAGCTCTGTGGGAAAGGCCCTGGATTCCTGGGGGGCAGTAAACTGGACATGGGCTAGCAGTGTGTCCTGGAAGCAGAGACAGCAAATGGCACCCTGGACTCTACGAACAGGAACAGAGCCAGAGTGAGTATTCCCCCTACGCAACACTCACTGGACCACATCTGGATACTGCATCCAGCTTTGAGCCCTCCAATACAAGGAGGATATCAGTGAATTGGAGACTGTTCAGCCGAGGCCACCAAGGTGGTGGGGGCTGGAGCACTTGCTCTGTGAGGAGAGGCTCAGGGAGCTAGGCTTGCTCAGCTTGGAGCAGACATGACTTTGGAGGTACCTAACAGCAGCCCCAGTGCCTACAAAGAGATCATGCAGGGGACAGAGCTGGGCTCATCACAGTGGTGCATGGCAGGAGGGTGAGAGACAACTGACACAAATGGAAACTAGAGAGGGTCACACTGAATATAACGAGAAGCTGTTTTCCCATGAGGACAGTCAGACAGTGGCACAGGTTGCCCAAAGATGTTGTGAAGTTTCTGTCCTTGTATGTTTTCAAACCGTGACTGGATGAAGCCCTGAGCAGCCTGGTCTGACCTCAACGCTGACCCTGCTGTGAGCAGGAGGTTGGACCAGAGACCTCCTGAGGTCCCTCCAGGTCTCACCTATCCTTTGATCCTGCAGTAAACAAAAGTTTCTTATCATTTGGCAGAATGGGTCAAATGCAGTTACTGGGATAATTACCTCATGCCTTCATCTGTGGCTTTCAGACAATGGTTCCTGTTAGAGCCGTTAGAGTTTCTGGCTTTCTATGTAGGAATGATAGCTTGAATGACCTTCTAATGTGTTCAACCAACCTATGATTTTAAATCTTTTGGCCATAATATAGACATTTCCTAATTACTTTGCTATCTCCCTGAGCTATATACCATGTGACTATGTGCTTAATGTAATGAAAAATGTATCTATGACTTTTTAGGTGGGGCAATTTTTTTTGCTTGTATTAAATACATTCTTGCTGCCCTGCATCATCTCTTTATACATTTCTCATCACATAACTAAAGGTGTCATCTAGTACCAGGTTTTAATTTTGAATATTTTGAAACCAGCTGAGAGTCTGCCCCTCATCCTTCGTGTATCTAGGTACCTACAAAGCTTGCTTCCATAGCCACAGTTTCTGAATCAGTCAAAACATTAAAAATTCAGGTAACTTTGTCTGCACCTTCCATCACTGCAGTATATGTAGTTTGATAAGTATAAGCTGTTTTCTGTGCCTGATGGAAGCCATTGATGAAGAAATGAGTTTCGTACTTTATTCTGCTCTCATATGGAAGTGACTTACAGAGCCTAAATCTAACATCTTTGAAACTTTTGTCAGCTAGAGAGCTTTTTCATGCTGCTCAGTAGTTAAACTCTTCTCAGTAATGAAGAAAAAGTTTTTCTTGCTGTTGACACCTGGAGATGGATTTCTGCAGACCACGGTTAGAAGATTAGGATTCAGAATACGTACTCAGGTTACCATTCAACAATGTCATGCAGTAACAGTCTGTGAGTACCAACTACTTTTGACACCCTGTATCAAATGCAGGATAACTTAACCTTCTTTTTTGACAGCTAAGATGCCCTGATTTGGCCATCTTGTCTTACAGTCATCCAGAGATCAAAACAGGCTCAAAGAGTCACTGCAGAATGCATAAATAATAACTTTCTATGCTGTGATAACTTACTGTGTGTCAAAGCCACTTGCAGAGAGCTCACCACTTAACTTTGTTCTTTACTCTGCTGAACATGTTCACTAGATCCTGAGCATGGAAGCTTTGAAAACGTAATTTAGAGTTCTACTTATTCCATTAGTGTGACATCCATTTGAATTAATTTGGTTTGACTTGCTTCCTGGCAGTCTGATGGATCACGGTTGTCATTTATACTGACGGTGGCAGTCTGTCTCCTCCATTTCACGTGTCTTGTGCTGGAATTTTCATTACTCGGTGCAACAGAATTTGACTAGTCACTGGAAATAAGTATAATCAGTTCACAAAAAAAAAAGAATCACATATAAATCATATTCATGAAAAAAATCCCTGTATTTTAAACAACAAAAATTCAAGTAGCCTTGGGAAAATATGTATGGGACATTTTGTAGGAAGGATATGAACAATGTCCTGGTAAAGCCTTGCTTCTTATACACCAAACTCAGTGACCTGTTCCATTCATTGTTGCCTTTCAAAGAAGAAACAGATGAAAATAGTACAAGAAAATAGTACAAAAGTACATTTATGTAACACCATGTCTTCTGAACATTGTCAGCTTGTTCCCCCAATTTCTAAACTTTAATTCTGACATGCACATGTGGATTGTGGGCACAGTGATTCGTCAATGCAAGGATGAAGAATGAATCATCCCAAAATGATCATGGAGGAGGTGGATACGGTGGTACAGGAGGGCACACCAGAGGCAGCATGCCGCACCATCTGAAAAACATGTTCAGGAATGATTGAAGGGCTCTCAGATGCAGTTTTCTCTGAGGATTAAAATAGACCAGTGTGATTTCTCTATAAATCTACCCTGTAGAAAAATATATTCTACAAATAAACTGAAATTTTAAGTGCAGAAAAGGCATCTGGGATTGTACTTCCATTTCTACTTTCCAAATTAATCTTGGTTTTAAATAGCAGGGCAGGTGTTGGAGTGTCATCTGTGATGTCCAGTAGTCTTACCTTGCACCATGCCGAATGTTGTCATCTAACTGCCCTCTATTGCAACTAATAATGACCTTATAGCTTCATGTCCAGAGAAGCCTGAAGAAGAAATCATTTTCACCTATACACACCTCTTCTCTTCCTTACCTCTGTCAAGCCCTAGAAAGGAACAGTAATGTAAGGAGTATGTTCTCATGACCTACTGTTAACATGGGTTCATTTAACAGGCTGCCTGGGAGTATTACTGTATTAATTTCTTATTTCCACTTTATCTCTATATAAAGTGCCTTAAAACTGACAGAGATAGTAAATGCCCATGCATTTATACGGTTATCCATAAACATATTTCCCATTCCCATCACTTTTGAGAACTCAGGTCAACTTTTGCGATATACGATTAAGATACAGATACAAAATGACCATACAGTAATAACATGGGTGTTTTGCATGAGAAACATTGAACGATTTGGGGTCTGTTTTGTTTTTTTGTTTTTTTGTTTTTTTTTTTAATTAAGCAGATTAAGCTATACTTTTTTTTCCTTGTTCTATGGCTCTTCAGGATACCAGCATGAAATTCCTCAGAAATACCCTACTTGAGAGAAGTTGCATAACTAATACTTGCTCCAGCAATACAAAAGAAAAGAGAATCTGGTTAATTCGAGTTATAACAACAAATCTTTTCCTAGCATAATGGTTTGATGCTTCCTGAGAGAATTCTTTTCCTGTTTTATGGTAGTACTTCATGGTATAAGAAACTTCTAATACAATGCCAGTATTGGGCAACCAGGAATTTACACTCTTCGTGGAAACATCTGTGCCCATTATTGATCTTGCCAATTGTTCTGGGGTGAGATGTGAAACAGAAAGTGTGCTAGTCAGGCAATGTTATTGTCTTACATGAAATGATAGCTTATCCTAATAATCAGTACCATGTTATCTAGGCAGCAGGGGGTACATATTATTCAGGCCATTTTTAACGTATGACCGTGGTCCACACAATTAAGAATAACCAAAGAGAATCTACATTAGTATTTCATATAAAGGTTTGAGGCAGGAACTGAAGACTTTCTCTTTACATAAATTTTCTCACTGGAAGTGAGAGAAAAAACATCTCAGGAATGCAATTGATAAACCAATGGATAAACTTGGTTGATTTGGGAGGATTCTTTTTTATTTTTTCATTTTTTACAAGCCTTAAACTATAACAGACTCTAAAGCCCCAGCTGAGTCTGTTTTGGCTTCTGTCCATAGCCTCCATGACTGGATTTTTTACCTCCTCTAACCTTCTTTCAGAACTGCACTAGAGCAACAAATACAGCAAATCAAAACATTTTCCAACATAGTTTTGCAAGAAAATACCAATTCATCTGTACTGAAATATTGTTCAGATTTCTCAAAGATGATCTGAAGGTGAGAAAGATATCCCAGTGTAGCTACAAAGGCTAAGCCAGTTGTAAGTGATGCCTAAGTCAAAGTCCCTACTCCAATTCTAACTTGCAATCAGGACTTAAATTTCACAGTCCCACGTATTAGACAAGTACATGCAAGGGTTCTTAAGTGGAGATGTCTTTTGCTGTCTCTCACTGTACGAGTTCAGTTTAATTCAGTCACAGAAACAAGTAATAGATTTTCAGAAACAAGTAACAGATTTTCACAGCAATAGCTGAGTTTTCTGGGTGGCAGTAACATTGAACAATGACAGCATCTGGAAGAGTTCGCACAGCTCAGCCTGAGACCAGCACCGCAGAGTCTGGCCTAGGTATGTTCATCCCCACTGCTCACCTGCCTCATCCTGTCCCACCTACGGCAGGTATGGATGTCACAGGGCATCCTACAGATACTTGACAGCAGATCAGTAAAAGAAACAAGGATTCACTTGTGCAGAATTTAAACAGTCTCTCATCCAGATATTCATGATTTTAATCAGTTTTATGTCTCAGTAGGGAGGTCCAAGACATAAAGGATCAGTAATACGGGAAGAGCAGCAAATGAATTTACCTTTAAACAAATAAAAGTAAAAGAACAGAGATTATCCTAATAAAGTACTTTAAAGGAAACTGTTTGTTTATTTTGATTGTACTCAACCTGACATTTGTTCTCTCTGTTAAAGGACAACCTCAGTGTACTCATAAGTACACTGTGCAGGGAGAAGGGGTTGGGGGAAACAAGGGAAGTGTTCAACAAGCTTGTCTGAGTCATGCACGAACTAAGAATTGAATGAACATGAATTAAGATCATTTTATCTAATCTCTCAGATACTTAAAAGGGATTACAAAAACATTGCTTACATACTCAGAACTTTAAGAAAGCTTGCATTGGTAAAAAACCCATATATTATTTAGTCAGTGACTGCTATTTATAATAGTACAACTGTCATCACTCTTATAGAGCTTTCCAGCCCTGGATATATGATATACTATGTCTCTGCCCAAGTACAATGGATGGAGGAATGGGGACAAAACCAGTGAAAACAAAGTGCCACCATGAATGTTTGGTACCTTAAAGTCAGTGACAAATTGCCTGTTCACTTCACTTTACTGGGACAAGGATTTCAACTAGAAATACCCTACTGAGTAGAAAATCCATCATGTACTGATTGAAAATACACATTTATCATTTCCATTTGTGAGAGCAATAGTTTCTGATCCATTCATTTGAGCATTTCTACAATATATTAAAATGAATAACATCTAATATTTCATAAAGGCAATAAAAGAGAACCAAAGAACTTAGTCTGAATCTGATAATTTTGAGCACAATTTATTAATCTTATTCCTTGCTTAACTATGTCTTCACTTAATAACTGTATGGCTAGACAGGCTTTCCTTCTCTCCTTCCCCATCTGCATGGCTGCTGTATTTACCCCATAAAGGGCCAGACTGTTGAATACACATAGATTAGGTTAAATAGTGAGAAAATTGTTCCAGTGATTATCCAGTTTCTCAGATGCCACAATTATCCCAAAGATTCAACAGCTGCTTCATGTTTCCCTGTTACAGCTACAGACTGGTCAGTGGAAGGAAAGACTGTATTTGATTTTAAACTATTTTTTTAAAGGTGTGGTACACTACACTCAAAGTCTCAGAAGTCTTAGGTGAAATACTGGGGTCAAGAATCAAAGAAAGATCTTATTCTCTCACCTGACATGAAAATCAAGTAATTGGGAAAAGAAAGAATGCAAAGACTAATATGGGACTCAGTGATCAGTTTTGTAGCAAACCAAATTTCCAGAGATGCCCTGACTTGCTCAGCTGTTGAGTGAAAAATCAATGATTGGAAACTGAGATGATCCAGAGACGCACAGCTGTCAACAATACGTCACTCTCCTGCTGCTTTATTTCTCCCCTTTCTTGAATCCCTTCACTAGTTTCTATATTTCTTCTGCATTGGTTTCAAGTTACTTATTCTTTTATAACCATCTTCTATATCTTCCTCTTTTTTTTTACCTCCTTTTGAGTATCTCTGTGGGTTTTTTTCTTCTGTATGTAAAAAAATATACGTATAAAACCCAATCCTCTTAATCCTAATTTGTTAGTCCTGTCCTCTCTTTGCCTGCTTCTCCTACTCCTGGTTTTGAACCTACTTTTGTGTCAGTCTGCATAATTTCCCCATGTGTCAAACTGTCAGGAAGAGGCAGGAGCATTTTACTGTGGTCAGACAAACTGAAGACAGTCTTATTTGCTCTGAGCCAAATTACATATTGGTTTATGAGTCCCTTTTTTGAAAAAGGAGTGGGTACGTTGTTTCAAGGGAGGGAAATTCCCTAGAAATGGACAGCTGAGAATTCAGCTTGGCGTATGTTTTAGGTACAGTTATTTCTGTACTGAGATTCAGGAGCAAATGAGACAAAATGCATTTCCATGCTACACCCCTGAGAACCAAAAGGAGGGTATATACACACTGAAGCTCTATAATGCCTTCAGGCTTTCCCGGGTGGGGAGTGCTGCATTAGCTGATGACACTATACCTGGCACAACTTATGGAGCTCCGGGTTGCCTACGTTCCTGCAGCCTTTCCTGAGCTTCCCGTGGACTGCAGCGGGTTCAGACGCTGTACGGTGGTTTGTATTTTGATGCCAATTTATGTTCTGCAAACCTCAGATATCACACCCTGTGAAGAGGAACGGGTGAGGTGGCTTGGTTGTATTTACCATTGTACTCACACAACAGGGAGCCCTCAAGAAGAATGTGGGGCTTTTAGAGATCAGCAGGTTGCTCTACACTGTGGCATTGAATAAATGGGCTGGGGTGGATGTGAGGCCTTGCATTATCTTTTACACTGAGTCTACAACAGAGATTTAATATGGTGCTTCCTCGCTTCCTGTCAGCCTTCCAAAACACTAGTTGTTGTATATACTAATTCTGCAGTGAGTTAGGTCTACAAACTATCTATTTTTTTTAAGTTTATAACTCTATGATATTATGTCTTTAAGAATATTAATATTTTGGTGTCTCCATACGAGCTATGTGTCTAGGCTCCCACTACAGTTATCCAACTGTAGGTAATACAGGTGATGGACTCTGGAAAGTGATTCAGCTAACCTTGTAGTCAGCTGAATTGCTCTAGTCCCCACTGACTGTGTTAATTAGATCTCCACAAGCTGTAATGGGAATTTAGACTCCTAATTACATGTACACATGTACATTCAGATATCTAAACCTGCAAGTTGATTTCATCCCATTAGGGTCTCTATGGGATCAATGGAGAGAAATGAGCTAGTCTGTGATGCAATTAATTTCATCCTAAAATACACATCTAATATACGGTCAGATGAATCCCACCCTAGGATTCTTCCAATTTGTTGCCAAGTTTGCACTTTTTATAACTTGTTACTTTTATATCTAATTCAGGAGCTTCATTTCAAACATTTTCTCAGAGCTGGAATACTTCATAGGCAAAGGATATATGGGAAGTATATATAGGGCAGCTAGTTCTTTCCCATTGCTTTTAACTGAAAGCACCGTTTGTTCAGATATAATTCTGAAGGCTAGTTCATTCGTAAGCTTACTTTAACACATCCTGAACCAGTAGAAAATATATTGCCATTTCATATTTTAATTAGCACAAACAATTGTTCATTTAATTGCCAATCTCATCAGTAAAGAGCCTATAATAAGAAGATACAGGCAGTTGCAAGTTCGTATGCTCTTCCACAGTAAAATTCTCAAGGGCTAATTTGAATTAAATATTCTGTTAACCATTACAAGGCTTTCTGAATCAATTGATTTTGCTTTTCTATTCCAGGGTTAGATGTTTATTGTGCTTCTCCCCACCATTTTCTCTCCCTGTAGAAAGCATAACAGTGAAGTAAAAGACTCAACCAAATAAGGTTAATAGATTTTGAAATTAGAAGGAACATTATGATCTTCAACAGCCTGACTCCCTAAATAACACAGGCCACAGAAACTCACCCAGCAATTCCTGTATTCAACCTACAATACCTCTTTAAATTTTAGCACATCCATTGGAAACTTATCTAGTTTTGATGTACAGACTTCTAGAGAGGTAGAATCCAGCACATCCTTACTTGTTCTATTTGGTAAATTACCCTGAAAGATTAAACCATGTACCAGACAGCTTTCATCAGGTTTTGATATCACTTTTCATGGTACACAGAGCTATCAGGAGTCACTTCCCATGTTAATCCCCTTTTGTGTGTATTACATGCATTGATCTTCCTATTGTCCTTACTATAAAAATGCTTTCCAGATATATGTAGTTAATTAAGCTCTTCCCTGAGACATTTACACTTTTTTTTCAGTATGGACATAAGAATGGGGCCCAGGATTTTTACTAATGTATGCAGAGGTGATATTTCCTGTCTACTTCTTCTTAATACTCTGCAGCTTATATTTCAAGGACAACAGTTTCTTTCCTAATTATAACAATATACTGACAGAT
Source organism: Balaeniceps rex (assembly GCA_013401315.1). Lineage (NCBI taxonomy): Eukaryota > Metazoa > Chordata > Aves > Pelecaniformes > Balaenicipitidae > Balaeniceps > Balaeniceps rex. The sequence goes on along the minus strand of VYZW01032367.1, from coordinate 24,832 downwards.
AATTTCTCGTAGGTTATCTATCAGTACAACTAAGTTCTCAGCAGTGTTGTGATATTCCCCTGTCAACAGTATATATTCTTAGACATATGGAGTTTGACTTACTTCTGTTAATTAATATTTTGTTCGATGGAGATCACCTTACCAAGTGGTCCAGACCACTCTGTAAAACTGGTCTGTCATCATTATTATTTACCAGTCTAGAACGTTTACTCTATCAACAAACTGTGCCACTGATTACTTTGATCTTCTCCCATAAATTTGCTAGAAAGTTTGAGCTGCTATGAGGCAAAACTCAGATCTCTGTGGCAAGATTGTACCTTAGCTAGGATGATGTATTTGTAAATTGCTTTAATTTTTGCATTTAACTAGTTGTCATCCGGTTTTAATGATCTACTTTAATTTTGAGAAATTCTTTTTTTAACCATTGTGGCACTAAAGATTAAGTAAAATATCTTGCCAACACCTATTATACATACTGAGCTTTTTCTTGTCATCCAAATTTTTTATATCATGTTTGTTTGGCAGAGTTAAATAAAAGTTACATAACCCCTTTTTGATTTTCATTAGTTATTTCAGCATCCTTTTATTTTTATATGAATACCCTCCATATTGGACGATCAATTTGACTTACTAGAACTTTGGATGCACTATCTTTTAATCATTGGACACCAGATTTCTAAAAACTGGAAGAATGACTGATTTTGAACATAAGAGAAATCAACTGAATATTCACTGTGAAGAGCAAGAAAGCCATCAATAGCTTCACTATATTTGGGGAATAAATGACAGTTTCAGACAATGAATACATTAAAAAAAAAAGTGCTCTTTGACTAAAATTTGGAAAGAGAAAAAATAAATGCTGTTCTATACATGGTTTTAACAACATTAGGCATGTATGTGACTGGCTGATTTATTACAAGCATTGGGCATTTTCACAAAAATCTATTACTTTAGCCTATTTCCATCTGAAAAGTATGAGTGTCACATTATTACTAAGACCAGTTTTCCAATACGCATGTATAACATCAATGCCAGTGTAAGTAAAAACCAGACATTCTTTGTACGTGGTTTGTTATACCATTACTTTCAGTATATTTTTCTTTGTGAAAATTGGCTAGTTACAAAAGCCTATGGCCACATTTAATCACTGACCATATTAGTATCTCTGATGGTTTGGTTGGAGATTTGTAACTGCTTGCAGTTTTTCAAAAGGTAGTGGATTTCGTAAATTGTTGATGTTGCAAATTGTTTGTGTAATTTGTATTCTGGAGAGCAAAACAGCATCTCAGTTCTTATGATAGCACCAGTTTTCTTCAAGTTAATAATGAGGAAATTCCTTCACCTTAAGTGATAGGGGACTTCGTTGTTTTTTCTCTTCTGAGTTTTTATTTATGACTGGTAGCTGTATTCAACAGTGAAGAAATCCTGTAAGTCAATAAAGACTAAAACTACAAAATATTACCTGAGTTTTTGTCCTCAATTTTTTTGGAAAACAGTGTTACTTGAGAAAAACATAGACCATTAAGACAATAAAACACTGTTTCTTTCAGCTTTGTAGTGACTCTTGTTTATTTTCATATAAAGTAAAAAATTAAGTTAATTTTTACTTACCATTTGCTATAGTATGAAGGCCGCACAATTTTGTAATATAAAATTTAGCTTAAGAAAATTTTTTCCTTTAATCTTGCATTGTTTCAACCAAAGCCTTTCTCCTGGAGTTTTATTAAAATGTTAATTAATAAATTTCAGAGCATATGCATCATTAAAGTCTGTTTTAAACACATTTGAATGTAGAATACAAAAAGGCTTTTACTATTACTTCAAATAGTAAAAATAATCCCACATCCAGGGCTGTCCATAATGTTTAGAGCTTTCAATTTAAAAGCTATCCTACTTTTGGCATTCACCCTTACTTAATTATTTCTTGCTTGGGGAGAATGATTCTTTCTCCGGCTGGGGCAGCAGCTGCATCATATTGATGTAATCCAAAAAGGGCAAAAAATGTATTTGCTATTCTTGCTTGGACAGATGAATTGAGGAGACTCTGTATAGAAATGTCAAGTAAAGTAACAATATTGTCTCTTTGAGGCAAATCCATCTGCCACTGTGTTTACTAAGTTCCTTTCACATATCAAGCTTTCTTTTGATTTCCTTCATTATACAGTTATTTGTGTTCCATTAATTATTCTTACTAAAAAGAAAACAAAACAGAAAACCCCAGATCCTAAAGGTACAGTATTTCATATTTTCCATTTTTTCCAGACCAGCAGTTATTTTTTTCAAGGGAGATGTTGTATTGTGACTTAGAGGTCATTGATTTCATGCTTAAGTATGAATCTTTGACTACCAAATATACCATTGAGACCAGGCAATTGATTGGTATTTAAATTACTTTGTATTTGGTTTTGCTTTTGTTTTTTCCCCCTAGCATTTCTTTGTGACACATTAGCTGTCTACCTAACTAACAAGAGGTTTATTACCCTTGAGCCATGTCAAAGTTCATCAAGTCTGATGTCCTGTTTCCAGTGGTGACAAAAAACAGCTGTAGTTAGAGAGAGGGACAAAGCTCTGTAGGAGATCCTGCCCACCAGGGTGATCTCTACTCAATTTCAAGAGCCACAAAGAATTAAGCTTTGTATTCTCCTTCACATAAAGTAGTTTAACAGTAAGTAGTCATGCAATCTCTGTAAATATAAAATATGATTTTGAATCCCACATTCACTGGCCTTGTCTTCACCTTCAGAAAAGGCCAGGTTCTGGATACCTATACTTTCAGCCACTCCACTAAAAGCTAATGGAAACAGATAGTTTAGCTTCCTAGCAGTACCTAATTTCCTTAACTACAACTTTAAATTCTTGGTATTCCAGCCAATTCACTGACTCTTTTCCAAACTCTTGATTTTCATCAAGGAAAAAAATCTGTTTGTTTTATACCTTTGGCTATTTATAATCATTTCAGCCATCTTAATTTACAATAGCCTGCAGTAATTTATGCTGCTGCCAATTATGTTCACTAGAGATACATTTAGCTAAAGTAACCTTATATGACTTGATGTTAAACCATATCAGTTTACTTTTTGCTTTCCAGTTCTCTTTTTTTGTCACAGGTATGTAGGCCTTACTGCGGTATTTTTGTTAGATTTATTTTCTGTATGTAAGGATTTTTTTATTTTACTTTTTATTTTACTTTATTTTTTAGCTGCTCTACAATAACTCTCCAGGTAGTCACTTGCATTGCACATATCCTGAAGTTTGCTCAACAGTTTGCTCCATTTCTGAAGTAGATTAAGCTATCTCACACAGTCTTAAAAAGAACAAAGTGTACACACAAGGAGCTATTGATGACTAACTAGTGTCTCATAAATTTATTACATTTTAAATTTCCTATATTAACTCACACTGCAACAACAATGGTCTGCTCCCTTCATCTCCATTGTGTGGAAATTTGTGAATATTCAGAGGCAAATGGAAATAGATGAGCTAGATGGCGGTACTGTACAACCACAAGGGCTGGTAGAGTATGAGCAAAATGAAGAGGTTATAAAAGAGGAAAATATTTCCCTTATTCCATTAGCATATTTGCTAGTGTTGTGTACTGTCTGAGCAGCAATTTTTTATGCAGTGTTTGAATCCCTCATCACACTTTTTTCCTCCTGTATATTTGGGAATTTTGTCTTAAGTCTGAATATATCCTATTTTCCCTCCTTGCATATGTTATTTCTTAGACTATAGCTTTTTGAGGGTTGACAGGTATAATTACATGATCCTGTTCTCTCTCTCTCCTACTTCTTCCTTACCCACTCTTCCACAGAATGGCATTTTAGGATTAGAAAAGGCTCTTTTCTTTCCTATCTTCCTAGCAATAAACCCTTACTTAAATATTTTATAAGAAGCAGGAGTTCCTGCAGTGTTTAAGTAGAATGTTCTGCAAATGCACCTCTGTACATATGCTTTTGCATCTCCTGATGCATGCAAGAAAACCAATTCCTTGGATTTTTGACAACTTCCATTATAGACGTCTTCCTTTACGATAGCTGCATAGCTTAACAGCCTCTGCATATACCATGCTCCTGCCTACACTGAGCAGCTGAGCCTTTGTTATGTTTGGAATCATGAAAGGCTTTCCACATCCTTTGGATCTTCATCACAGTACTAGATTGCATCTAATGTAGTTCTACTTAGTAGAAATAATATTTAGCAAAATCACCTAGGGCCAGATTCCACCATGCTATTCACATTAATTAACTCCTTACTCTGCCAGTGGTCCGCAAGATATTGCCAACTCAACATAAGAGTGATAGAATATGGTTCTATATAAAACAGGCATGTCTTCTATTTTGAAACATTAATCACAAATTAACTGGATGTTTTTAATCAGTGCCCCTTAGACACACACAGGAACACACACATCTTGCCCAAGAAACTTCAACAGGCAAGGAGATATGCCTGGATACTACCAGTATGGTGGACCTGAGCATTTACGATCTGAAATCTTTGACTCTGCTCTTCCTCCCACACTCCACCTAGCCCTAGAAAGTTTGTAGCACAAGAAACCAGGTGCTGCTCCGTTTGTCCTCTGTCCAAAATCTTGTCTGCAGTCTTCCACTAATTTCTTTACTTGACGCCTCCAGCAAGAGCAGAAATATCTTTGCAGCTATTCACAGAGCCAGTGTATGATGCAAAGTCCATTCATGGCATGAGCACACAAGAGGATTTTAGGTAAGTAACATGCAAGTTTAAACAATCATTTTGTAAAGAATAAAGTTTTTTCTCCTTGCTTCATTAAACTAAAATTAATGATACCATCTGTTTTCTAATAGAAAGAGTTGGTTACTTCTGACAGCTTAGCTATTTACCTGATGCTGATACCCACAGCTTTGTTAGTAGGCCACATCAACTACAAATGCTTTGAGCTAAATATTTAATGATGTATCCTTATCAGTCTCCAATGACTGTACCAGGGGCATCATGCACTATCTATGCATTAGCTGGAAAGGTATACGCACTGCAGTCCAATTGCACACACTTTTATGAGAAGTATGTTTAGCCAGTGTCTGTATTCTTGAATAAAAAGGAAAAGTCAATTTAAAAAGTTAGACAAATACACAAATGTACTGTAGCTCAGCATAGGCCCCCATAGTTCCTTTGGGTGTAGGATGGAAAAGAACACAAACATGGAAATGGGGAAGGGGGGAAACTGGGAATGAGGAGAGGGAAAAAAAAAAAGGGAAAAAGAGAGGTTTTTCTTCTTCCTTCCAACCCCATGGCAGAATATTATTTCAAAGAAACTATATGGCACCATTCTGAATAATTTATGTGGTTAAAAGTAGAGAAGGGCTCTGTTTAAAGACGGCCACTTCCTGGAGGGAACGAAAGCATAGCCGAACACTTGAAAGTAAGAACTTTGGGATGGCTGTTCCTTTGCAGATGGATTTAGTGCTGCTTGCTAAAAACCATCTTCCCTCTGCAGTATTACAGAGTAGCCATTTTGAATGTGACACTATTAAGCTTGCTGCAGAGACCTAGTAAAATGCTTGGAGAAGCACTCAACCTATTGGCAACGAAATAGTTGCCTTCCTGAAAATTAAAAAGAACACCTTTTCTCGGATAAACTTGTAGATAAAAAGAAAACCTTGATTTTTGCACTAGATTGGTGAGTTAAAAAAATTCCATGCTTTAAAAAAATACAAAGTTGTGGTAAAAATAAATATTTTAAAAGAAATCTGTAATCCTGACAGTAAGGGGAACAACAATACACAAAATATAAACTTAAAACTGATACTGAAATCTTTATAGAGCTTTTTTTTTCAAAGGACCTTTCAGTATGTTCCCTTTTAACTTGCATATGCAAAAGCTGTTAATTCTTTTTCTAGAGGCCAAATGTTTTTTGGGCCACTAAGGGAAAGAAATGAAGAATCCTCCTAAGTTGATCTCAGACTCGTCTGGGTTGCTCAAGCGTTGGAAGGACCAGAAGATGGGACAGGCAGCATGACTGGTGATGTAGAGCTAGGTCCAAGGTACAAATAAGAAAGGACAAGACTTTTTTTTTTTCTAATGTTGAAATCAACTTTATCCTGATAGCTTGTGGTCCAAAGTAAATACTCTCATCAAACTACAATTTAAGGTCGATAATTAATATGAAACTATATGTTTCTGAAGACTAGATCTTTATGAAAAATGATGGAACATTTTTGCTTAGTTTTTTTATTTTTTTTAAACATCCTACCAAAGAGTTATGAGATGACTTAGAATTTCAAGTAAATGAAACAAGTCCTAGGAAATGTGTATGCCAATCACTCCTGGGTTGACAGGGCTAATTACTGATAAATAGCAGTGTTATTTTAATTATACTCATATTTTCAATGGAATCCATACGCCTTAGAAGCTGGCCTAACTTCTCTCACTGCACAATTTCACCTGGGAAATGGGAATGCAGTGTTTTCCTATTTTAACTTGTAATCTCAGCAGCTCGTTTCTGAGCAGCTATTAATATGATGGAATATTTTTGCTTCAGCAGATTCCTTTCATTGTTCTCACCAACCGTTTTTGATTTTCTGGTTGACAGGATTACACAAATGTGCTTATGCATTACAAACAAGAGTACTTGCTTTTAGTGCAGAATAGCACAGAAGAGCATGATAAGGCATAAAGAAAGGTTGAGGAGATCTTATTGGAACAGAAATAGAAAAAGGGTAGTGGTCAACAGCTCAATGTCCAGATGGAGATCAGTGACAAGTGGTGTCCCTCAGGGGTCCGTATTGAGACCAATATTATTTACTATCTTGATCAAGACATATACAGTGGGATCAAGTGTACCCTCAGCAAGTTTACAGATAACACCAAATTGAGCGGTGCAGCTGACATGCCTGAGGAACGGGATGCCATCCAGAGGGACCTGGACAAGCTCGAGAAGTGGGCCAATGTGAACCTCATGAGATTCAGCAAGGCCAAGTTCAGGGTCCTGCATCTGGGTTGGGGCAACCCCCGATATCAATACAGGCTGGGGGAATGAGTGGATTGAGAGCAGCCCTGCGGAGAAGGACTTTGGGATACTGGTGGAAGAAAAGCTGGACATGAGCCAACAGTCTGCGCTTGCAGCCCAGAAGGCCAACCGTATCCTGGGCTGCATCAAAAGAAGCATGGCCAGCAGGTCGAGGGAGGTGATTCTGCCCCTCTACTCTGCTCTGGTGAGACCTCACTTGGAGTACTGTGTCCAGCTCTGGAGCCCTCAGCACAAGAAAGACATGGAGCTGTTGGAGCAGGTCCAGAAGAGGGCCACAAAAATGATCTGAGGGCTGGAGCACCTCTCCTACAAGGACAGGCTGAGAGAGTTGGGGTTGTTCAGCCTGGAGAAGGCTGCGGGGAGACCTTATTGCGGCCTTTCAGTACTTAAAAGGGGCTTATAAGTTGTGGACAAACATTTTGGCAGGGCCTGTTGTGATAGGACAAGGAGTAATGGTTTTAAACTAAAAGAGCACAGATTCAGACTAGATATAAGGAAGAAATTTTTTTACAATGAGGGTGGTGAAACACTGGGACAGGTTGCCCAGAGAGGTAGTAGATGTCCCATCCCTGGAAACATTCAAGGTGAGGTTGGACAGGGCTCTGAGCAACCTGATGTAGTTGAAGATGTCCACGCTCATTGCAGGGGGGTTGGACTAGGTGACCTTTAAAGGTCCCTTTCAACCGAAACTATTCTAAGATTCTGTGATTCTATGATTCTATGATTCTATCTCCAACTGATCCTGTTGTGGAATGGTCTGCCATGCAAAGTTCCTCCAGCAGAGGGGCTGTGGTCAGTCAAAGATGCAATCTGATGTTCTTCTTAGACAGATAATACCATATTTAATGGAAGCCTCAATGTGCTGAAATACCGTATCTCTTTCCAAATGTCTCAGGAACATTTACACTGGCCAATATGGGGAACACAGCTGTAGTGCAGCATCTTGTGAAATCTAAAGTGAGAAATGGGAAACTCATAAGTTGGTTCAGAACTGTCTTCAACAGTGTCAGCACATTTTGCCAATTAGCATGCTAGAACAAGAATGCCCTTTAGCTGTTGGCTTCTGGAGAAGAATTCCATGTCTTTACATATGCTTACAAAGGTGTTTATATGTACATTTTTTTCCACTTGTGACATGAGCTGAGCTGATCCAATGGGGTCTTAACCCATTAGCATAGCACTGAGTTCAAGCTAATACACTTTGCTTTTCAATAGGGGTTAAATGCACAGGTACAGGAATATATCATCATGTTCCAGCTCCTGGTCCAGAAGGAGCTCCTGCGGGAAGACAGTTGTCTGCATTCCTCTACAGAGGCATTTACTAAGTAATCCAGGTTTGGGTAACAGTGAAGACAAAGGAAAAAAAGAGCAGTCTCATGGCTAAGCAGATGGATGGAACGCTTAACATTTGCCATCAGATCTGAGTTTGTTAACAAGTCATTTGTGAAGCTTTAAGGACAGTGCCCTCTCTATTGGTTTCCTGATCAGTTGATTACTTATAAGCTTAATTAATATTTTCCCCATGTTTATTATATCCCTGAGTGTGAAACACTGAAGATTATTTTGCAAGATATGGGACAAGTTTGTCTGATGGAGGTAAAATCTTACTGTTGCTACTGGTTGCGTAATCCTTCAGTGAAGATTTTGGAAAGATCTTTCTTTTGCTGCTTCATGACTGATAGTTCATGGAAGAAGGTCTTTTTCTATATTCTGCTGCTTTTAACAAGCAACTCCTGGCCAGAGCAGGAAAGTTAAAGAAATTCAAGCTACAGCCAAAATGCTCACTTTTTCTTAACTTCCCAACCTTCACTGCTGAATCTCTTTTAAATCTATGTATAAAAATAATGAAAGTAGCATCATATATGTTAGTGGGTTTTCTGTTAAAAATAATTTGAGTAGTGTTATACTCAGTCTTGAAGTATCTGAGCAAGCAACAGCTACTATCCCTCTACTATTGGGTGGGATGGAGTGTAAATGGAACAGGAAATATGGACATGGTCTTTTTCATTATACTTCCCACCCTCTCCTAATAAATTGTGATTCTGGTGTTCTTGTTTACTTTTTTAGGTTGGCAACACAGACCTTTCACAAAGAAGGAGTAAAGCTGGTGATTTTGCTTCTAAGATTCATTCATTCTCTAGTATAGCTAGACTTTTCCTGGTGCGGTGCCTGACATAAGGCTGTACTTTAGTCGGATGTGCCATTGTCTGCTCCTAAGTTTTGTGGATATTTTAAATTTTATTCCTGAGTTTACTTCTACTATGTGTCTTACTGGACATGTCTCCTGCGTACAGACTAACAAAAAATGCAGGAGACTCTGCATGGATTCGCAGGAGAAAATCTTGGATAGAATCTTCTAGGGAATATTGCCAAAGTCAAAAGAAGGCTCGCAGCAATGAAGTAATTAATTCCTTCTCTTGCCATGGATCAGAAATTAAACAGAAATGGACAAAAGAATTAGCTAGAAATGTAGAATTGTCTCATTTTGCATTTTTTTTTCAACATTTGGCAACTACAGATAATGCATTCTTGTGAAATTTATTGCATGCTTTTACAAGTAATTGAACCTGTGGGGCTTTTTTTTTTATCAAATGCCAAAGATAGGATACAGTCACATAGAAAAAAATGTTGCTCTATATTCTTATTCTAAACATAAAGAAAGCCACATCCTACAAAGTCTTACATGCATCCGCAGTCCGATGACTTCCTTATATATCTTCTTATAAATGGTGCAACTCATGTAGAAGGTGTCACTAAATGTATTAGTATCTCTTACAGGTGTAAAGCCTCCAAGAATTCATTTAATTTTTCCTGATGCTATAATCAGTAAGTATTCTCCACTCTATTTTCATAGGCTTAGTGATTAAGCAGTTTTCATCTTGAAAACTTTAGTAATGCTGTTTCGCAGGACACAGTGTGTAAATCTTCTGACATGAAATTTTGAAATGCATTTTTAATGAACTACAGTATTTCAGACCACTAGTTTAAGTTTACCCCGGAAAACCTTCAATACAGTATGAATCCATAATCTGTATATCCACAGTCCTACAAGATCCAAAAATAACTCAAGAGTCAAACCTGTATGGGCCTGGGGTCATGATTAAAAACTAGTAAAGTAAATCTGGCAAATACTTTCACATCTTGAGGTACAGAGTTTTTAAAAAATCAACAGCCTATGGCAATAAGTGGTTTTTACATGAAATTAAGTGGGATTTCTCTTGGTGAGTATTTGTCTGCATACAGCAACAGTAATACTAACCCAAGAATGTAAGTAGAGAGACGAGAGAAGAAGTAGGTAAAATATTATTTTCACTGATTTTTTCTGTTTGACATCAGATTTGGCTGTTATTTTGGGCTTTGTATCCTGCAGTTGGAGATGATAACTAGACAGTGCTATCAATGCTGAGAAATTACAAATATAATTTTCTACCTAAATATTTCCTCCTTTCCACTAGCTCTTGACTCTCCTACACCACTGGTAGACATTATTGAAATCAAGGAAACATATGAAGGAAGATATTATCTAGCATAGTTTAAGGTATGGTAACTTACTACAAGCCACTTAATTTTTTAACACAGGAGTAAATCCTTGTAAATAGGAGAAATTACTTTATTTTTCTGTGGCATTAGGCTATTGGGTTAACTGCTTAAATATTTTTAACTTTTCTTGAGAAAGTATTTTTCTTTTCATACATATTACACTGCATGTGTGAAAACATTGTCTACATCTTTAAAGGTCAGGAATTTATTTAAAAAAAAAAAGAAAAAGAAAAAAAAAATTTCCTTAGCCTTTTCATATTCAAAAAAAGTTTTATTCTTGTCTTCCATGAACTGAGGCATGCCAGAATTTGAACAGAAGCAGCTGCATGCCCACCCTCATGTCCTCTTTCAGTAGTGAGTGTTTGGAAACTTGAATACCTGTTTTTGCTCTCCAGTATCTTTTCTCTCATCAGTTTATTTAAAGTCACTTTTTTCTACTGTTTCATTCCATCACCTCTTGCAAATTCTGTTACCCAATCACTTTCTTCATTTGTGTCTTCTTTCTGGCAATTATCATCCCACTTAGAAACTGCTGCCTCTGCTGTTTTCTTCATTTGTTTTTGGGAAAAAAAGATTTCATTTTGATAACAAGCTATTTTCCAGGTCATTGCGGCTGTATTAAACCTATACTTTAAAGTACAATTTTCTGAGTTCTAGATCTTACATGAAAAATGAGTTATGCCAAGACACTTAATGTATTAGCAAAAAAAAAAAAATTAAAAAAAAACCCACCACTTTGAGAGGTTCTTACCTTTGTTTTAATACCAAGACCTTCATTTTTCTCACAATGATTTAAATATTGATGTTATTCTATGGAATAGCAGGTACATAGTTCTTTGCCTTAACTGTTGGGAAATTAAGTTAAAACAGCTTGCCTGAGGTCGGTGAGAAATTGTACAAAAATCTATTAACTGCAGGTGTGGCAGGGTGGAGGCTTGTTCAATTACATTTTGTGGATGAAGAAAGGCAAAAAACCCGATGTTTTTTAAGATTTCTTTTTTTCAAGAGCAATTAAGATAAGGATCCTTTTTACTTCACTGTGTTTCTTGTAACATGTAGTTGCTTACGCATGCCTTGTTGGTTCCTTCACAACTGAAATAATAGGAAAGCTCTCTAGAGCATTATGGAAACTGATGTGAGCAGGAGTTATTAACAGACCTAGCCTTTGGGAAAAGTCTGACTTATCAAGCTGTGAAGTTTGAGTTTATTCTGACCACTCTGTGTCCACAGGCTTGTGAAGGGTTGCTGACCTCCTGTCAGATTTTCATCTGAACTGTCAGCTTCCAAAAAGCTGTGCTTATGTCCCAATGAAAGCAGAGTTTATCAGGTTTTCTTTGCTTTCCCTCTGCAGTAGAAACAATGAATAAATCAGACCTGTTAGTGTTCAGGACCTTTTAGAAAGTAAACTTATGTTGTAGTTTAACCTAGCAGGCAGCAAAGCACCACACAGCCACTCGCTCCCTCCCTCCCCCCCAGTGGGATGGGGGAGAGAATTGGGAAAAAAAAGGTAAAATTTGTGGGTTGAGATAAAGACAGTTTAATAGGACAGAAAGGGAAGGAAGATACTACTACTACTAATAATAATAATACACAACAAGTGACGCACAATGCAATTGCTCACCACCCGCTGACCGATGCCCAGCCAGTCCCTGAGCAGCGATCGTTGCCCCCCGGCCAACTCCCCCCAGTTTATATACTGAGCATGACGTCATATGGTATGGAGTAGCCCTTTGGTCAATTTGGATCAACTATCTTGGGCTGTGCCCCCTCCCAGCTTCTTGTGCACCTGGCAGAGCATGGGAAGCTGAAAAAGAAAGTCCTTGACTGGTGTAAGCACTACTTAGCAGCAACTAAAACATCAGTGTGTTATCAGCGTTCTTCTCATACTAAATCCAAAACACAGCACTATGCCAGCTACTAGGAAGTAAATTAACTCTATCCCAGCCAAAATCAGGACAACTTACTAGGGGGAATTTATTCGAGCTGCTAGGTGCCAAATGGCCATGTGGAAAGCATTAGTGCATTGTCTGCAATAATTAAAGTACCTTGCAAAAGAAGTATTGTCTGTTTATGATGTACACTACACTTTTTGATAAAAATACGCAGTCGTTAGTTTTATAGTGTTCTCTGATGTAACTGAGTGGGATGATGAACTCCTTCCTCACAAATACAATGGACTTTTTTGGCCAGAGCATACACTAATGTAATCACCTCCTCACATTAGTCTGTAATGGACAGAGTTTCAAGGATTGAATTGCCCCAAAGGACCATTTAAGACCACTCCTGAAACCTGCTCCTAGGAGCTTTCCACATTACCAATTTCCAAGGTGCCTGGGGGAAACCTTGCTGTGGCTGACTCCTCCATGCATGGTGCCCTCACAGCTCAAGCACCAGAACAGCCTTATAGCACTCACACCAATCCCTACTTGTATACAGCCTCACTTTTGTTCCTGGAAACAGTCAAAACCCATTACTATAGCTCCATGTTATCCATTCTATGATTCTGGGATTTGTTTTGCACTGGCATATAGGGACAGTCAGACAGTCACGCACCTCAGCAGCCAAGGATAACCCATTAGAGATGCATCAATGCATTGGACTAGGGAAATTGAAGGTATTATCTAAAACAGCATCATCAAAAGCAATACATGAATGCAAGCTTTTGAATCAAATATCTGGCTATGGTTCTGTCATAGTGAGCAATATTTTTCGTATTGTTTTTAGCTCAGGACATGGCTAAGAAGACTACAGCAGTAAGAGCGTATCCATTCAATTAATGGGAAAGCAATTTGGAAGTGGAAAGAATGACAGGTTTCTGGCCATTAAACAGAACAAATAATAATAATAAAAACCTCTGTTGTATTTGGCAACTGATTTCTGCCTCTGAGCCAGGAGCAATACTATCAGATTTTATCAGGTACCACCACAAACACTTCAGTATGTGGAGTCTTGACTGCTGGTGTCATTGCTGGCCTGTTGCTCCTCCTCATCAGCATGCTTATGGAAACAAAACTGTTTCTGTGACAATATATCAGTCCAGATTTGGAGAATGACTAAGTGTTTTGGGGCAAGTGAGCAGTGAAGATGGCGGTAGATCAATTAAAGATCAGTTAATGATCAGATAAGAAACTTCTGCATATTTTTTCAGGGATGATTGAAAACCTCAAGCTTTAGAGACTACTTCCATACATCCTATGGAAATTACCAAGACAAAGATGATTCCAAAAAATCAGGTGTGGTGGGTTAACCTTGGCTGGCTGCCACCCAGCCGCTCTCTCACTCCCTCTCCTCCACAGGACAGTGGGAGAAAAAAACATAAAAAGGTCATGGTTCAAGATAAGGGCAGGGAGATCACTCACCATTTACCATCATGGGCAAACCATACTCGACTTGGGGAACATTAATTTAATTTATTGCCAATTAATAACCAAGTAGGCACAGGTGGATGGGGAATGGGTGTTGCAGTCAGTCCATAACACTTGTCTCTACTGTTTCTTCCTCCTCATTCTCTTCCCCTGTTCAAGCATGGGTCCTTTCCATGGGGTACAGTCCTTCAAGAATGGACTGCTCCAGCGTGGGTCCCCCATGGGTCACAAGTCCTGCCAGAAAACCTGCTCCTGCATGGGCTTCTGTCCATGGGCCGCAGCTCGTGCCAGGATGCTGCTCCAGCATAAGCTGTCCATGGGCTGAAGCTTCCTTCAGGATACGTCCTCTTGCTGAAGTGCGGGGTCCTCCACAGTCTGCAGGGTGGATATCTGCTCTACCTTGGTGCTCCACAGGCTGCACTGGGACAACTTGCGTCACCACAGTCTTCACCACGGGCTGCAGGGTAATCTCTGCTCTGGTGCTTGGAGAACCTCCTCCTCCTCCTCCTCCTTATCTGACCTTGGTGTCTGCAGGGGTATTTTTCTCACATTTTCTCACTCCTTTCTCACAGCTGCTGCAGAGTGGTTTTTCACCCTTTTTTAAATACATATCACAGAGGTGCCACCAGCATCACTGATAGGCTCAGCTTTGGCCAGTGGTGCGTCCATTTTGGAGCCAACTGGAACCGGCTGTGTCTAACATGGTGGCAGCTCCTGATGTCTTCTCACAGAGGCCATGCCTGCAGCCCCACCCCACCCCTACCAAAACCTTGTCACATAGACCCAATGCAACAGGACATTTGTGAGTTCAGGGTCTAACCCAAAGGAAAGTTTATACCTTATGTCCATCCAACTGCAATGATCAGGAGTGTTCAACAATTAGGTTTTGTTTTGAATTGCTTCCAGGCTGCAGATAGACATAGTCGTAACTTGTAAAAGCAGCATATCAACAAATAACACACCATACAATAACCTGAACTGTCTTGCCAGGTAACTTAGACATATAAAGGGAAATATATGAAAATGAGACTAAATGAAGAGAAATTAAAATAGCATTACTTTGAGAGACTGCTCAGAGAATTTGGTGAGGTATCACTGTAAACCAGTTATAAGATTTCTATGAACCTGAACGGAACAAGGATTTGGGCCTCCAAATTTGCTTCAGGCAAGGATGTGGGGCACGGCACATGCTAAAAACTGTGTGCAGAGTATGATGGAGTTTCACATTGGCCAGGATGGGCTGAATTGCTAAATAGATCTCATCTTACAGGCGTGGGAAGTACTGTGTGAAACAAGTACTCTTAAATTATGGTTTAGAACATTTTCTTAGGCTAAATCTTTGGGGAAAATAAGAGTAATGGTGGAGTTTTGTTTGAAGGAATACAGTACATTGTCTTTGTCTGTGACATTAATCTTTTTATTGATATTGAAGATAGGTTTTAGTCAGCTCTAGGCTACATCTCTAACAATATTTGATAAGTTCTGGGCAGTGATCTAAACCAAATATCATTGTAATTAAAAACGAGAAACAGCCTGACAGAACAGAAAGTCTTTTTGTACTGTTCTTGGTTTGCTCTACCCAATTCATCATCACCGTGATGATCAATGTAATCAAGGGAGGAAAAAAATGCAGCTTGTACTTGACACCTGACTGGAATCCAAGCATTTGGGAAGAAAGTTTTTGACTTGTTTTACCTCCAAATTTAGTGCCTCCTGAGTGATGTGTTTCCAAACACAAAGCCTGACAGTTGGGAATGTTTATGCTGAAAACGATAATACAAATTTCTCTTTTTCCTTATAAATAGTTTATGCTCTTTAATGGTCTGATGGCCTTCTTTAAGAAGTTCATTAATTAAACATAACATTGTATTAGCCCATGTATAAAGACTGAAGGAGTTAGAATAATGTAAATAATTTACATTTTTTTCAGAGAGTGTCCTGTAGTATTTTGCTGGAGGAAGTGAAGCAATTTATGACTGGCAGAACTTTCAATTTATGAGCCAGGATCACTCAGAGAGATGGAGAGAATAAACAGAAATGTTTGTTTCTCTGTAAGAAATTCATAGGAAATATAAGTAGAGTACAAAGCTAGGTAATAAATTATCCATTTAGAAAATATACCAACTGTCAATGCAAGAAAATGCTTTAAAATGTGCTAAGTGAATTCAGCATACTGCTGCTCAAAACATGCTGCTCACCAAGGTGGCTGGAATTGAGAAAAACATAGGCCTTGCCATAACTATATCTGTATCAGTTGTACCTGGAACAAAAGGCAGCTAGTGTACAAAGCACAGCAATAACTAACCTTTGACTGGAGGACATGAAGATGAGTGGTCCTTCCTTGTGATCCATGTAAGGTCTGACCTCAATTAGGACTTTAACTGATAACAATATTTATCTATTGTTTATGTCAAATTACGAAGTAACAGAATTTTCTTAGCCACTTTATTATTTTCTTTGATAAATAATAACACTGCCATTTATATGTTTTCCCTCAAGATGACTTCAGGGTTTAAGTCCTACATTTTGAAAGTAGGAAATAATAGGCATAAAATTCACACATACCAACTTCTTTAAAAGATAAGTCTTTTAGCTACTTCCAAGACCAAATTTCAAGTGTGCAAACCAAACATGCAATTGGTGTGCTAAGATTGAGGACAACACGACACCTTCCTGCACACACTTTAATATGCATGTATGTCTAAAGCTGCTGTGCTAATACTTTGCATTATTATTTAAGTTAGGTGGTACCTCCTGTAAAGGAACACTATTACATGCATGTCCTTTTACATCCCTGGAACGCTGTAACTAATGAAATTAGAAATATTTCTAATAAACATAATGAATAAAATCACACAGGCAGCTTTAGTTCAGACATTTTCCCTGTTTTGAGTACTTGATTGTGGAAACACAATGGTTCTTTTTTCCCCCTTTGTTTCCAGTTATCTTTTTTTTTTTTTTAAATGCAGCAAGGTTGTATTCTTTCCTAAATCTCCAAATGATTAAGCTGAAAACAAAGAGATTTCTATATACAGAATCTTATTAGCACCTGTCTGGATTGATTTTCAGTGGGACTGGCATTTGTAGGTACAGTGGTTTGTCTCGCTTCAGCTAACGGTGAAGCAGCAGCAGGCAGCCATGCTCTGCATGCTCAGCAGTAAAAGGGAAATGGGAAGAGGTGAAGATCTGGGGTTTGATTCCGGATGAGGGAGAGGAGCGTTCTGTAATAAAGCAGGAACTTTCTGCTCCACCCATCCCACCTGCCTCTAGCCTACTCCTGGCACTGGCACTGGCTCTCAGCTTCAGTTACCTTGTTTGTGGGATGCTTGTCATTAGGACAATCTTTTTAGCAAGGCCTGTTGTGACAGGACAAGGGGTAATGGTTTTAAACTAAAAGAGAGGAGATTTAGGCTAGATATAAGGAAGAAATTTTTTACAATGAGGGTGGTGCAGCACTGGAACGGGTTGCCCAGAGAGGTAGTGGAGGCCCCATCCCTAGAGACATTCAAGGTCATGTTGGACGGGGCTCTGAGCAACCTGATCTAGGTAAAGATGTCCCTGGTCATTGCAGGGGGGTTGAACTAGATGACCTCTAAAGGTCGCTTCCAACCCAAAGCATTCTATAATTCTATGATTCAATGCTTACCTTTACATTAGTAAATTAAATAGGGCCAGGACTCAGGTCTAAGCACTGTCCTAGGACTGTCTGTGCTGATTAATTGCTAACATTCTTTCTGGCATGGTTTTGGCTAGACATCAGACCATCATGGACAACACTCACTTAGGGTTCAGGGAGCAGTACATGGGCCAGGGACTCTTCTGCAGGCACCTTGGATGAAGCCACTCTGTTTTGAATGAAAAGGTGTCTAGTCATATCATAAATGCCCTACCGCGTTTCTCCTGGGCCAAAGAATGAACTCTGTGCATCTTTCCAAAGTGCAAAAGGCTGGTCTTTACACTGCTAAATTTAGTCTGGTTTATTTTAGTTGGAGTGGTTTAGGGAGCACTCACACAATCAACCATCTATGGATCAGAGGGGATGGTAGTGTCTGGTGTGGCAGCTGTAGTAAACAGCCAGTTGATAGCATTCTTTCCAGCAGAATGACGTGATCCCAAAAAAGAACATCTGTATGTAGCCTAAATTCTGCATGTGAACCGCATACACCTTAGAATTTTAGAGCTCTTAGAAACCAATCCATAAATGGAGTATTCAAAGAGAAATGGTGTTTTCTTACCACATAAATGTCTAGCTTTGATCCTGTGATCACTGTAACATTTACACTAAAGAGACAATTGAGCAGTTTGTGTTGTCTATTACTCAGAGATTGTCTTTAATGGAGATTGTCCTTAATGGAGATTGTCCTTAATGGTGTCCTGTTAGGCAGGCCACCTACTCGGGGTTCTTATCAAATATTTATTTGCTAATAATTCATAAAAAGTGTCACTTGCTACAGCTATTTATGAATATTGCCAGGTGTGTCTAATGAGGGGGGACAAGGTGCAAATCTACATTATTATTATTTTTATTTAATCTGTAACCTATTCAAGCTAGTAATTTGCAAGCATATATTAATGACTGACATTGCGGGGTCCCTAGACCGGATGCTTTTGAACACTGATGTAAATCTTCAATGCCTCCACTCCCCTAGATGGAACCAAACAGATCTGTATGCACTGAAGAATTCTTTCTTTCACCGTTTATTTTTACAGTGTCTCTTGTCCACGAGGGGCTTGGTCTCTGGTAACACCTTCAGGAACTGAGGACGAAAATGAAGGATTGTATATGTTTTT